>PVIC010030616.1:0-21812 GCA_004025085.1 Thryonomys swinderianus
AGACACTGGTTGATTGTGTCAATTTGAGAAGTGTGGTTAGGAGAAGCTTGTATAAATCGGTCCAGCAATTCCATACCCCAGAACAGCTCTGGCCTGGATGTCATAAAGGGGAAATGAAGAAGGATGCTGCTGTTTCTGCTCCTTTGCAAGAACTCTGTCTTCATTTTGGAAGTCCTCTCCTGGCTTCCAGCTCAGACTTTTTGGGTTTCCCTTAGGCTTCTGGATAGCCGGTTCAGCTTCCTTTGCAGGCCCATCAGCCTCCTGGTGTGCACTTGCACAGAACACTGTGGTGAGCGCCCGACTTTTGACTAAATCTTTTGCTCTGGACTCTTTATCTGACTCTGAGGGTGGCCAATGTAAGCCAATCTTGTAAATTTACAAATATAATGTGTATATCTTGTGTTATATGTTTCTGTAATAAATACTGACTGACACGCATAAAATGGGAAGGAGGGATCAAGCTGAAATTATAGAACGACAATCTGTAGTGGTTAAGATTCATGCTGTAGTGTTTTGTTCCACACTTCAGTCACCAAACACTGCAGGAGAAATAGGCGGATTGCTAGTACTTTGTCTGCATATTTACTATAGCTCTTGTTACGCTGTAAAGCAAGCCCCTGGAAACACACTGATTTCGCCATTACGCACATAGTAGGCACATGATGAATTTTTGCTTGAATGAATTTAGTCATCGCCAAATCTGATGCGGTACTTTCAGTAGAGTACTGGCAACTGCCCACATTTCATATGGTATGCCAATACTAAAAGAAAAAAAAATGCTTAAAAAATATCCAAGCACACTCAGCTAAACTTAGCAATCTTAAAATGGCAAGTATGTCAGCTGAGACATACTTATCTCGTCAGTACATATATCTATCTTGATGTTTGCCTCATTTTTCTTGTGCCACTACGTTCATACTAGACCAGAAATGGGTATTTCTGATCTCAGTAAGCTACACTATAGCTTCAAGACCTCTGTCAGGTCTCCAGCCACGGCGTTCCCTCCAGCGGCGTGCATTCGCTCCCTTCCCGGCACGGCGGCGCTCGGGAGCGGGCTGCTCCGTCAGGAACGGCCTGGCAGAGCGTGGCCCAGACGGCCCGTTTCCTCTCGGGGCTGAGGCGGTCTCCGACGTCGCCGAGGCCGCCTACTTCCTTCCCGGGGCACACGTGGAAAGAGTCCGGCCCAGGGGCCCGCGACCAGAGTTTCGCCCTTCGGCGCAGGCGCGCGGGCTTCCCCCGAGGCCACGCGCGGCAGGAGGCGTGCAGGGTGCCCGCGCGGGCGGTTCGCCTCTCCCGGACCGCCGGCCTCCGCCCGCCCGCACCCCGCCGGCCTCGCCCGCGCGCCGGGCGCCGGCTGATGGCGTCACGGCGCTTCCGCCTGCGGCTGCGTCCGAGTCACAAGCCGGGAAGGAAGCAGGGCGGGCTGCGGCCGAACGGGCGCGGCGGGGTCGCAGGAGCCGTAGGCGCCCGGCGTCCGGGGAGGCCGCCAGTCCGCGCTTGCCGCGCGCGTGGGAAGCGCGTCCCGTGGAGTCTCGGCCCAGCGCCGCGCGCCCGCCTCCGCCGGCGCCGCCGCAGTATCGCGAGACGCGAGCGCTGCCAGCGGCGGCCGCGCGGTAGAGGTGACCGAGGCGGCCGGGGCGCCCAGCCGCAGTCGCGGTAGAGCTCGCCCGCCCGCCCGCCGGATGGAGCAGGCCCCGGCGCCCGCGCCCGCGCCCGCGGCGGAAGGGAGCCCCGCGGCGGAAGGGAGCCCCCCGGCGGGCGCGGCGGAGGCCGGCGGGGCCCGCGCGGCCTCTTCCCCGCGCGCTATGGTACGCGTCTGCGACCTGCTGCTGAAGAAGAAGACGCCGCAGCGCCCGCACCACAAGGCCAAGCGCCACCGGGCCTGCCGCCCGCCCAGCAGCAGCGAGAGCAGCAGCGACAGCGACCACAGCGGCGGCGGCGGCGGCGGCACGAGCAGCAACAACAGCGAGGAGGAGGACGACGACGACGACGACGACGAGGAGGTGTCCGAGGCAAGGGCGGCTTCCCGGGGCGGCCGGGCGGGCCGGGGCGGCCGGGGGACACGTGGGGCGAGCGCCGGCCCCGGGCCTGTCATCGCGGGCGCCGCTAGGCAGCGGGCTGGAGCGGCGGACCCGGGGGGCGAGCGCGAGGGCTCGGCCGGGGTTTTGTGGACCGAGCGGCCCGGAGAGGGAGGCTGTACTTTTCCACACGGTTTCGTTGCAGGTTTTCCCCCTACTAGTGTGGCCGCTGAGTAATCTTCACTTCCTCGGTCCCTCAGAGATTTTGGATAAGCTAACCTTCTATCCATACACATTGTAAATAACTCGGGATGAAAAAGATATTTGCCCCTTACAGGTACATGTGCACGTACACGGCTTCCAGTGTTTCCTTAGTGAGGAGCTGTTAAGGTCGGGCCTGTCGCTTCCCTGTAATACGGGGCAGCAGCGTCTGCTTTGGAACCGGCCTTGGTGGTGGTGAGTTGGAATAGGAAGGCCTTCTTGATCTGTCCCAGTGATCTGGTTTCATAATAACTTCGTAGTTTTTCCTGGGTCTACAGATAGGCGGCGTTGCAGGACCTTCATCCTCAAAGAAGGCCTCAAAATAAAACCCCAAAGCTTGTAGAATATGCCAGCCACACCGATCACCAGCTAAGAGTCACACTTTGTCTGGTTGTCTACTCTTTTATAACTCTTCCGTATCTTTTCCGACATGGAGCCATCTTGGTCTGGAGAAAGAAGTTGGCATTTGAGACAGTAGAGGAAAAAGCAGTTTTTAAAAGTTGACTAAAATTTAGTTGTAAAACAGAACAGCTGAACGACTTGCTCCTTATTCCCTCCCCTCTGCAAATGTAGGGCTCGGTGAGAAGATAGTTTTCTGAAAATTGCATTCATTCATTGCATCTGTGTTCTCCAAATACGTTTTAAAGGATTTGAAACTTTTGTATACGACCGCATTATTTTGAAGTTATATAGATGTAGATGTAAGGGTTGGAGTATGTATAACAAGAAGATGCACACTGCTGCTGCCATTTGCCCTTTTAGAGTCTGAAGATAAAGCCTTGTATTGATAGATTTTTGCATTGATCTAATTGGGTGTTTCAAGATGTGTTGCTCAAGTTGCGTGATGAAGAGAAAGATGTGATGGAATACTTATCTGCAGTAAATCTGTGACTGTTTAGAATGATACAGTTTTATTATTTTCTCACAAAAAATGAATGTTTTAGAAATCTTATTTCTTTTATAATGCAGATAATCCTTTAAAAATGAGGACACCGCTTAGAGGAAAATGTGACAGGTAGTAATAAAAGTAGAAATTAAAATTTTCTAATGGCTAAGATCGGTACTCTTATTTATTTATTTATTTATTTTTGAGACAGGGTCTCACTTTGTAGTTCAGGCTGGCCCTGAGCTCACTATGTAGCCCAGGCAAGCCTCTAACTCAGCAATCCTCCTGCCTCTGCCTCCAGAGTGCTGGGATGACAGGCGTGAGCCACCACACCCAGCACTGTGGTATGTGGTATTGATAGCTGGTGGGTGTGAGTCACCACGCCCAGCATTGTATGTGTTTACCGGGGATGGAACTCAGGACCTTGTGCTTGCAAGGCACGCACTGGAACCACTGAGCTAAATCTCCAGCCATATTTATTTTTTTGAGACAAGGTCTCATATTGTAGTTCAGGCTGCCCTGAATTCACTATGTAGTCCAGGCTAGCCTCAAACTCACAGCAATCCTCCTGCCTCTCCCTCCTGAGTGCTGGGTTTTCAGGTGTGAGCCACCACAGCTGGCATTGTGGTATGTGATACTGGGTATAGAACTTGTGACTTTGCGCTTGTTGCCAGAACCACTGAGCCAAATCCCTGGCCCAGTTTTGTTTGTTTTAAGACAGAATCTTGTTTTGTATTCCAGGCTGGTCTTGAACCCATTATGTAGGCCAGGCTGGCCTCAGACTGGCGGTGATCTTCCTGCCTCAGCCTCCTGAGTGCTGGAATTGGAGGTGTGCCCAGCTACACCTGGTCAGATCAGTTACCCCCCCACTTCGCTTTTTAATGATAATTAATTTCTTTGTATCATCAGTCTTTCTTCAGAAACTCAGTCATGCAGCTGTGGGAAAAATACCAGTGTTTTATTATGATTTTGTATTTTCTACCAAAATACCAAACTCTGATTTGAAACATGATACTTGAATACAGTACTTACTGAAGTATTTTCTGAACTTCACAGAATTAGTTTTGTACGTTACAATGTGGCCTAATAATTCCTTAAATTATGAATTAACTACGTTAGCAGGTATGTTAAGTTTATAGGTTAAATTTGTTTTTCAGGGCTGGAGATTTAGCCCAGTGGTTCCCATGCCTTCCTCGCAAGCACAAGGTCCTGAGTTCGATCTGGTAACCACACACAATGCTGGGCATGGTGACTCACACCCACCGGCAATCAATACCACATACCACAGTGCTGGGCGTGGTGGCTCACGCCTGTAATCCCAGCACTTGGGAGGCAGAGGCAGGAGGATTGCTGAGTTGGAGGCTTGCCTGGGCTACATAGTGAGTTCAGGGCCAGCCTGGACTACAAAGCGAGACCCTGTCTCAAAAAAAAAAAAAAATTTATTTTCCAAATTGAAAATGAATAGTTTTCTTGGCTTTGAGCAGCCGGCTGCCTTTCCCAACATAAAAGCCATGGTACATTTTTGAAAATAGTGGACTAAATTAAATTTTTTACTCAAATATTGTAAGAAAAAAATGTTAAATTGCAGGTTTATCCTTTATTTCAGAAATAACGTTATATACTATTGAATGTATTTTTAACATGATTAAATGACATCAGTTTTTTCTAAAGCAGATTTCAGAGGGGAAACGATATTAAAGATAAGGCTTTTATATGCATAAAATACATTTTTATTGAAGATGCATAAAATGTAAGTGGAGTTTGAGTTGACCAGAATTTTATCTTTTTCTAAGTAACCTTCAGTGAAGGAGATAATCCTGGGAATGAAATTTTAGACAAGGGAGCCAGTAAATAAATTAATAATGATTTAATATTATAAGTATGTAGAGCTAGAGAGAATTTGTTACAAAAATAATAGACAAAAAAAAGTTTAAAGTGAGAGGAAAAAGTTATTTCAAAATTACATTGTTTCTTCAAGTTCATTTCACTTGTTTTCGAATTCTTTTCTTTTATAATGCAAAAATGCTATGGTTGTAAGTATGTATAATCCTAGATTAGTGTAGAATCCAGATTAACGCAGAGGAGTGAGTCTGTTTCCAGTTTCATCACTTTATTTGATGGAATGTCTGTAAACTAGATGTTAAAATCTATGAAGTGACAGCGCTATTATTTTGTTTCCTGTTAAAACTTACTTAATGAAAAAATTTTTTTCAGTGAATAGTTTCTAGATAGGATCTACAGTTCATTTAGAAAACCTGTAGAAGAATTAGAGTTTCTGCCTCCTTTCCCTGAGTTTTTGAGTAGCTAAAGATTGATTTTCAGCATCTTTTATTTCTTCCTTATGTTGTTTTTCCTTAAGTGGCCCAGGGAAACACAATTAAAGTAATTAGCATTTGCTGTTAATGGCCTGTTAAGTTTCCTAAGCTTCCTAGTAGAAACCAGAGCCCCATGTACTTTGCTGCATGTGCAGCCTGAGTGATAGTAAAGAGAGTGGATCTGAGTATGGACTCAAATCTTGGGTCTATTACCTGTATAAACCACTATGACCTTGGGCAAGTTACTTAACCTCATTCCACTACAATTTCCTTAATGTGTAGATGTTGGTAATAATAGAACTTCATACCATAACACAGTTTTCATGCATTTTCATCACAATCCTATGAAGCAGGTGCTACTGTATTTAATTATTCAGTAAAAATTTGGAATTTATAATTGGAAATTCCAAATTATATTGGAAAGCTGTTTTATGAAGTTCGAAGTGCACCAGAGAGGTTGGGGAAGTGTGAGTGAGGTTCAATGGTTAACTGTGTCCTGTTTAAGGCATGTCCTGTTTCAGAAGTATAAAAATATTGGGAGGGGACATTTGTTTTACAGGCAAGAGTTTTCAGTAACTTCCTTAGGGTCAGATATCTAAGTGTCAGTAGGATTTGGATTTAACCTGTGTCTCTTACTCACAGTATGCTCCTTCACCCACTCTGCTTGTTGACATGCTCCATTTTGCTGGCTAATACTGGGTGCAGCATCTGCAATGGGGCCGTTGTAGTATAGAGGAAAATACTTTCTGGCAGCAAAGCAACTAACAAAGATAGAGTGGCTCCCTTAAAGCTTTTCTTTTCTTTGTTTTGGAAAATTTTAAAGAATGAAAAATACAAATATGGCTGAATTTCCACCATTCATAGTGAATAAACTGAAAGCTTTATAGTGAAATATTCCATCTGTAGGAACAGTTTATTGATTCTCCCTTGCCTTTCAAGATTTTTACTTTTCAAGGTAATATTTCTGGGCCAGGGATTTAGCTCAGTGTTTCCAGCGTTTGCCTGGCAAGTATAAGGTCCGAGTTTGATCCCTGGTACGACATGTCATACTGCAGTGTGTGATGACTCATGCCCACCAGCACTCTGAAGGCAGAGGCAGGAGGATTGCTGTGAGTTTGAAGCTTGTGTAGGCTACATAGTGAGTTCAGGGCCAGCCTGAACTACAAAGCGAGACCCTGTCTCAAAAAAAAAAAAAAAGAAAAAAGTTAATGCTTGATTTTAAGCAAAGCAGTTTTTTCCTTTAGTATAGGGGTTGTTAACTTGGAGTTCGATAGAATGTGCACCCTAAAATTACTATACAAGATTTTTGTGGAAGGTGTTTTTCCCCCCTTTGTCCTCCAGCCCATGGTATGTATGTAGAATTTTTACTAGATACCCACAGGGGTCTCTGACTTCCACCACGTTGTTATTTTGAAACATTCTCATTAAAGAAATAAGCAATCTGGTAGCCCGTTTATTGGATCTTTGGGGGTTTGGAAACTGCTTCTAACAAGGCAATGTGGTAACAGATGAGTTCTTTGTAAAATAATGTGTCTAAGTTTCATTGATTCTTCCTAGTAAATCAACCTTGTGCCTACTTTATATCTCCTATGATGTAATGCTGAATTTTATATAAGTCTTAGGACCTAACTCTTCTAAGTTTTATGAAGTCAGTTCTCTGAAATAAGAATATTTTGTGAATGTTCCTTTATTAGCCACTAGCAGGAAAATTTTGGAACCCCAACTTCTCCACCCCAACCCTACCCCATACTGGGGATTCAACCCAAGACCTTCCCATTAAATTACATACCCAGCCTCTTTTTAGTTTGAGATAGGATCTGGCTAAGTTACTAAATTGCCCAGGTTGTACTTATGCTTGAGGTCTTCCTGCTTCAGCCTCTCGGTGTGCTGGAATCACAAGTGTGTACCACCATACCTGGTTTAGTCTCATTTTTAACCTTTGGAGCCTAATTGGAATTATGATTGTGAAACTTTTCAGTATCCATAATCATCAAAACAGCACAGCTGTTAACAGTTCTTAATAGAGTTTAAGTGGAGGAGGAGTTTTGACTTGAATAGTTACCAGTATGTTTATTAGAATTTGTCTACCTAACTGGTGATCATGCCATCCTGTTGAGCAGAAAAACATTATTTTCAATTTACAACAGTACTTTATTTTGAATTTTTATTTGAATTTTATATAATGAGTATCCTTCTAATTTTTCTATGCTTGACCAAAGAGGAGAGTATTAGTTTCACAGTGTTACGTGAGACATAGTGCTTGCTGATACTATTATGTTTTTATTAGGACCAACACCCAAGGTAAACTATGTCTGATTTCTTTTAGCTTTCTTCTTTTTTGGGGAGAAAAGCCCTCAAGGAATTGAAGATGATAGATAAAAATACCTTCCTAGTTCCTTGAACCTTACCTAAGAAGTGGAATGTGTGAACATCTACTAGATAACCTTCTCCTGACTTAATGATTCTTGATTTTGTTTTTTTGCCTTTAGAAACTACTCTTAGTTGGGAGGGAAAGTGGAATTGTGGAGCAATATAAATAGCATTTGATAATGATTTATAATTGGGATTTAAAGTATTGAAAAAGAAATATTTATTTTGCCTCCAAGAATGCTGCAAAATTGAATTAATGCAGACATTATTGAAAGCATAGCTTTTACCTTGCCTCTTTCTGTTGGTCCACAAAACTCAGAAACATTGTTTTGTTTTGTTTTTTCTTTTTCTTTTTTTTTTTTTTTTTGAGACAGGGTCTCGCTTTGTAGTTCGAGCTGGCTCTGAGCTCACTATGTAGCCCAGGCAAGCCTCGAACTCAGCAATCCTCCTGCCTCTGCCTCCCGAGTGCTGGGATGACAGGCGTGAGCCACCACGCCCGGCTTGTTTTGTTTTGTTTTTTGAGACAGGGTTTCACTTTGTAGCCCAGGCTGGCCTTAAACTTGTGGGATCTCCCACCTCAGCTTCCTCCCTGCCTGGAAATGATCTTTTTCAGGGTTGACTGGGAAACTAAAGATGAAAGAAAGTTAGGGAAAAACCCCAGGAAGACCAGAATATATGAGGAATATCTGTCTGAGCCAGTATTTTTTAGTATCTTTAGAAACAGTTGTACTGTGTGGTAACATTTCTCTTGAGCCTTTCAGGTAGATCACAGTGAATTAATGCTGATGTAAGTGGACAACATGATTAAAAATATTAAATAGGGAGCCAGAGACTTAGCTCAGTGGTTCCGGCACCTGCCTCGCAAACGGAAGGTCCTGGGTTCGATCCCAGTAACCACATACAGTGCTGGGCGTGGAGACTCACGCCCACCAGCAATCAATACCACACACCACAGTGCCGGGTGTGGTGGCTCACGCCTGTCATCCCAGCCCTCAGGAGGCAGAGACAGGAGGATTGCTGAGTTTGAGGCTTGCCTGGGCTACATAGTGAGCTCAGGGCCAGCCTAATTGCAAAGCAAGACCCTGTCTCAAAAAAAAAAAAAAAAAATTAAATAGGTTTCTGTGAGTCAAAGGTTAAAAAAAAAATGTGCTTTTTTGAGTAAATACTCCAAGAAAGAGCATGCTTTTTTTTGCTAAAAGTTTAGTATAATGTTAGGCAAGCTTAAATAGGTACTGGAGATAACCAAAGTATTCTTAACTTTAAATCATGGTATGACATATCCTCACAAATGATAGAAAGAAGGATAGTTTCTAAAATGATTGTAGTAACCAGTTAGGATGGAACTCATCACTAAGAGACTGAAATTACTGTATGTAATTATGGTCTTGGTGCCTGTTAGTGCCCAGATTGGCTAGCCATTCAAACATGAGTTATACCATGGAGAAAATCAGGAAGAAGATCAGATAGTGTTACTTCAGTTTGAAGATAAACTCATTTTTCATTTCCTGAGATTATATGAATATGAGCTAGCTACCACATAGTTATGGAACTGGTCTACACCTGTGCATTTCTAGCAAAGAGTTTCTAGCAAAGGGGTATTTGTACTAAGAAAGGGGTCTCTTTCCCGTTTCCCCTAAAACAAAAGACTGTTAACGTTTCTGCCTCAAGAAGGGATAGGAGTTAAAAAGAAAAAAAAATCAGAGCCTCTCCTAAATTTTCTTTTGGTCCTGAGGATTGAACCCAGGGATTTCTGCATGCTGTGTCTAGCAGAAAGGCTTTGTGTTAGACCAGTCTCCTTCCAGTTAAGCCTCTGACCTGCCAGTGTCTCTTTCTGTGTCCCGTGTTTGCTTCTTATTTTTTCATGTGGAATTAGTAATGAAAATGGCTGGATTGGCAACTAGTGTATCATAATAGAGGTGAAGTGGAGGAGTTAGTTCCTTTACTTGACATTCAGTGTTTTCTGTGTATGGCAGTTTTCAGTATTTCATAATCTCAATTCTCTTCTCTATGAATATGATAAGTTAGCTATATTTAAATATCATTTATGTTAAACAAGTGCAAGTTAAACACATTTGTACATTATTATAGTAAAACTTTATGGGAACGTACACAGTGATAGAATTTAGTTCTATGTGATGCTTAGAAAGTAATTATCACTATTAGTATGTTCTTCTTTTTTTTTTTTGCGACAGGGTCTCGCTTTGCAGTTCAGGCTGGCCCTGAGCTCACTCTGTAGCCCAGGCAAGCCTCGAACTCAACAATCCTCCTGTCTCTGCCTCCCGATTGCTGAGATTACAGGTGTGAGCCACCACGCCCAGCTAGTATGTTGTTCTAAATAAATTCTTGAAAATTTTTGAGACCTAACAAGATCACGTAGTTCAAATTTGAAGAAAAAGACATTTTCCTACATTCATAAGAATTACATTTTGTTGAAAGGTGATTTTTTTTTTTTTTTTTGGAAACAGAGTCTCACTTCGTAGTTCAGGCTGGCCCTCAGCTCACTGTGTAACCCAGGCAAGCCTTAAACTCAGCAATCCTCCTGCCTCTGCCTCCCAAGTTATGGGATGACAGGCGTGAGCCTCCATGTCTGGCACTGTGGTATGTGGTCCTGATTGCTGGTGGGCATGAGTCACCATACCCACACTGTGGTATGTGGTACTGATTGCTGGTGGGTGTGAGTTACCACGCCCGCTATTGTTGTATGTGGTTACTGGGGATCAAACCAGGGAATTTGTGTTTGCTAGGCAGGCGCTGGAATCACTGAGCTAAATTTCTGACCAGAAGGTGATTTTAAGCATGTATAATTACTTTGTTTCGAAATCTGTTAGTTAACTGTGTAACTCAGCAGTTTTTTTCTAGAGTGTCCTTGACAGCTAAATTATACTTAGAAGTCGCCCATTCTGCTTCTGTCCTGAAGATTTTGTACTAAGAAAGGGGTATCTGTCTTACTATACTGGGTGATAGTTGTAGGTAGAAATCTGTTGAAGTTGAATTACAGAACAGGGTAGGGTGGAAATGCCTGCTTTTAAAATACACTGCAAATATATTCATTATTACTAACATTATTAATGAGCATTATGCCAATTTGTAGAATCCTACATATTTGTAGAAAATTTGATGAAGATATAAAGAATACAAAACTCATTAGTAATCTTGCTTTTCAGAATTATTCATGGTATTGTCATTTTTTCTTATATAAAATTATCAAAAAGCAAAGTTGTCACTTAGAAATTTTGCCTGCTGAAAGGTTTATTGAGCATTTTTCAATTATATCAATTTAAAGTCCTTGGGTAGTGATTATTTAACTACAGTGAGTGAATACACTTGTGAAAATGAAACCTTATAATACATGGTGGATTTTTATCCAAATCTCAGAATTAATACTGTGTATATCAAATCTGTTTCTTTTCAGAAAGAGAATGAGTATGTCTATGTTTGAGGTACATTAGGGCTTGCCACATTGTAGTCATTTACTTATGAATGTTCGCATTATATAAGCTCATTATTTATTTATTTATTTATTTTTTGAGACAGGGTCTCGCTTTGTAGTTCAGGCTGGTCCTGAGCTCACTGTGTAGCCCCAGGCAAGCCTCGAACTCAGCAATCCTCCTGCCTCTGCCTCCCGAGTGGTGGGATGACAGGCGTGAGCCACCACGCCCTGCACTGTGTATGTGCTATTGATTGTTGGTGGGCGTGAGTCACCACGCCCAGCATTGTATGTAGTTACTGGATCGAACTCAGGACCTTGCGCTGGTAAGGCAGGCGCCGGAACCACTGAGCTAAATCTCTGGCCCTGTACAGTTTTTTTTGAGTATAAAAATATTTCTTTGGAATGAATCTCTGGAAATTAAATTTTTGGGTGGGCCAATGGGTATGTGTATGTTAAACATTCTTCAGTTTTAACCACCACATCAAAAGTATAAGAAGCTGGGAGGCTGAGGTAGGAGGATTTAAAGTTAAAAGATTGGCCTGGGCAATTTAATGAGACTCTCTCAGAATTTAAAAAAATCATTAAAGAGAACTGGGGATGTAGCTCAGTGGTAGGCTGGCCTGAGTTTTAATCCTTAGTAGTGAGAAAAATAAAGTATGAGGTGCTGCTAGATATGTTAAATTTCTAAAGTCAGTTAAAAATAGCATTTTGTTTTTATTTTTGTTTTCCTGATTACATCATATTAACATTGGGTAAATTTTTTATGATTATTTTTCATTTGGACTTCTTTTTGAGACAGTGTCTTGAGGGGTTGTAGGGAGGGCAGGAGAATGGGAAAAAAATGAGAATCAAGTTGTGTTACATACAGGTACATATTCTCAATGTTGAATGTGATCATAATGTTTATTGTATATAGTGTATAATGTAAAAAATACGTGTATAAAAATAAAATTAGGACCATGTGACCTGAACTATATAGCAAAAGATCTCTTTCAGTTTTAAGTTTTTTTTTTTTTTTTTGCTTTTTGGAGACAGGGTCTCGCTTTATAGTTCAGGCTGGCCCTGAGCTCACTATGGTGCCCAGGCAAGCTGCCGCGACCTCAGCAATCCTCCTGTCTCTGCCTCCCGAGTGCTGGGATTATAGGCGTGAGCTACCACATCCGGCATTGTGGTATGTGGTGTTGATTGTTGGTGGGCATGTCTCCACGCCCAGCATTATATGTGTTTACCAGGGATCGAACTCAGATCCTTGTGCTTGCAAGGCAGGCGCCGGAACCACTGAGCTAACCCTCTGGCCCCAGTTTTAAGTTTTTGAAGCCTGCTGGTTCCTTGTCTCAGTGCTAGGCCTGTTCTTTTCCTTATGTTTCCTTATTATTTCAGGATGTCTGAAATAGGAGTTTTGGGATATTGTAACAGTCAGGGTTTCATAGGGGAGCAGAATAAGTAGGTTTACACATGATGAGTCAAGACAGATTGTGAGGGGTGCCTAAGCAAATCTGAAATCTGTAAGGCTGCAGGTAGGAAGGGAAGATGTAGGCAAATTGGAATTTCTTGGCGTAGGCCAGACCACCCTCTACAAGGCAGGCAGGAGAGTCACTGAAGAGAGAGCAGACATACATAGATTCAGCTATTGGAGTCCCATTACTTGCTAGGAGACCCAGATCTCTTCAAAGGTTGCTACACTAGGCCAAGCTCACTGAAGAGCTCTGTGGCTTTCAATAACTGGGTAGAGGCTTTACTTAGATCTACAGAATGCCCATCAGTTAATTTGATTAACTGTGGAATGGTATTTGTATACCACAAAATGGATGTTTTCTTCCCTTTTTCTTAGTTTAGCTTAACAAAGTTGACACAACAGAAACCATTACAAGTGGGGAAGTAAAGCAACACTCTTAATTTGGTCTTTGCCATGATCTAGCAGAGAACGCTTCAGGTCACAGAATTACCTTCTTCCATTTAGAGCCCAGATGCAAACACCTTTTTTTTTTTTGAGATGGGGTCTCGCTTTGTAGTTCAGGCTGGCCCTGAGCTCACTATGGAGCCTAGGCAAGCCTCAAACTCAGCAATCCTCCTCTCCTGCCTCTGCCTCCCGAGCGCTGGGATTACAGGCGTGAGCCACCACGCCCAGCACTGTGGTATGTGATATTGATGGCTGTTGGGCGTGAGTCACCACGCCCAGCATTGTATGTGGTTACCGGGATCGAACTCAGGACCTTGCGCTTGCAAGGCAGGCGCTGGAACCATTGAGCTAAATCTCCAGCCCACAAACACCTTTTCTAGCGAGAGACTTCAGGGACTGGACTGGGGATGGAGTTTGCTTTTGAGAGAGCTTTTCTTAGCACTGCTTTCATGTCTGTCCCAGTTTACAAACTTCTAACTTTCAGCTCATTCTGCTTTTCTGGTTGATGTTTGAATAATCAGCCTGAGTGACAGGTGTCGCTTGTTAACGAGCACTCACCTGGCATACAAAAGGCTCTGGTTTCAGTCCCCAGCCATGCAAAAGTAAAATCAGCACACATAAATATTCTGAGTTTTTCAAATTACTTTTCTCAGAGCTGTAAACTTGGTGCACATGTGTTGAGTTGTCCTTATTATTTTAGGAAAGAATTTTATTGTAAAATTCTGGGAGGTGGTCTTTTACAAGAGAAAAGATTGTGGATACTAGGGAATACTTAATTTCTTGGATAATTCTAGGGTTATATTGTCCCTATGGCTAACACTACAAAAGACCACTTCCTCCTTCTTGAAATAATCTTATTGAGTCCTGTGTCCAGGAAACTTTTTTTATTTTTTGTTTTGATACACTGTCTCCATAAATTGTCCAGGATGGGTTTGAAATTGTAATCTTGTCTCATCATCCCAGATTGCTGAGGTTATAGGAATGTCACAACCTGGAATTATGTATCAGTTCCTAAGCTGGCCACGGTTAAGGAAAAGGGTATCTTGTTCAGGGCTATACTGGGTTTTCCTACCTTGTGCAGGAAGTGAACTAGAAGTCATCCCTTCCAGAACTTCATGGGATGCTTTCCCTTAGGAAACATTTCTGTTGCTGAAAAGGTATGCCGGGAGAGTAAGGAAGGAGAAAATGCTGGACAGAAGACCCCCAAAGCACACCTTGAATCTTTCCTCTTCATTTCTCTAGCACTGGCTGTTACTTTACCTTGGATTGCAGAGCGAGTGGTCTCTTACTCATCTCACACACCTCATTTCTTCATATAATTAAACTTATCTTTCTGATATGAATCATTACTTAACTTCCCACTGGTCTTAGAATAAAATCCAAATTTCTAATTTGGTCTGGAAAACATGGCTACTTCTGTCTGTTATTATAATTGATTCTGTATCTTTTTCAGCTCTTACTTTGTCTTGTCAGACTGACCTGTCTGTTCTTAGAACAGGCAGACCTTCTGGTATGGTGTCTGTACTTCCTGTGGTGAATTTCCCTTGGCTTGAAGTTTTTTAGATTTTATTGTTGTTATCCTTTCCACTTAAGTGTTATTAGAGGAAACTTACTCCTTTACTTATCCTCTTTTACCTCTTTAAGGGTTTTGTGCCTGTGCCTCAGTGAATTGAACTGCAGTGAGAGGTAGAAATCCTATGATCTTTGCCTAAGCATTATTAGTATTAAATGCTTGAGTGTGGTCTTAGCATCTGTTTCTTAGCACTAAAAAAGCGTTTCTCTGTGTTAGGAAAATTTGAGTATTTAACATTGCAGATTCCTAATCATTGTTGTTCCTATGTCCACATCCATTTTAATTATTGCTATTGGGATCTCATGAATGGTATTTTTATTAAGAAAAGTTATGAAGTACATGATTCAGTATAATGTATTAATATACTATTAGGTCTTAGAAGAGAGTTCATTGATTTTTGTTTATCAGGAGTTTTGGATATTACACATTTAACTTGTTAGATATACTTTATAATCTTTTGTGAATTTCTGTAGAATATTCTTAGTTTTGTTTTGGTAGACACAACTTGAAATTGTGACTGACTGGGAGAGGTAGGTCAGGTGTCATCTTTCAAGCCCTGCTTATTATGTATTCTCTCCAGGTATCACTTTTATTGATTGCTTCATGTATAAAAACCAGATCAAATGAGTTTCCTGCAGATGTTTATAATACCTAGCATAATGACCTCAGTCATATTTTAGGGAGTGGTTCCTCTGTGCCAGGCACAGTTCTAATTGCTTCATGTATATTACCTCATTTTACCTCACAGCAAGTAGCTGTCCTGTAATCCACATTTTGTAGTTGAAAAAAATCAAGGCAAAGTTTAAGGTCACAGTAAATGATAGAAGTAGAATATGGGAAGATTCATGTCAAAACTTGTTTTCTTAACTCCCATGCTCCACCATTGCCTTATTGCCCCTTTGTGGCCTCTAGTAATTCCTGAAGAAACGGATGTTGTGTAGATGGTATAGTTCACTGATGGTAGCTTCCATTTGTCTAGGGCTATAAGTAGGATACCTTGCTTTTGGGGTGTCGGCAATAATTTTCCTGCCCTCTATGCAGCTCATTGGCATGGCATCTTCTGTTTTGTCTTGTGGCTGCTATAAGCTTTGTCTTACATTAATTCATTTGATTGCTCTTGAGATGGGTTTCATAGTTTCTGAAGATTGTGAGTAAATGGTGTACTATTCATCACCATTTCAGAAGTGTATCAAATCAAAATACATATTTTGTAGATGACCTCTTTGTACTAAGTTTTCAGAATTTAAAGTGGGATCAGTGCTGTTTTAGACTTTTGCTATGCCTCAGAACCTCTCAACAAAGAGTGTGATAAAACAATTGGTAAGGACAGGTGACAACATATATGCATATACATTTGTGAACTTAAAAGGGTTCCATAGATACTAGTTGTTAAAATTGCAGTGGAAGATTTAGAGAGGCCTTGGAATATGGGGCTACTGTTGACTCTTAAGACACTGAGCCCCCCCAAGTACAATTAGAGGAAAACATCAAACAAAAACATAACTAAAGTTTAAGATTTGATAGTACATTGCAGTGAGTAGTCATACCTAAAAGGGAGAGGATCAGAAAAGATTCAAAAATTGCAAAAAACAGGGCTGGAGGGTTAGCTCAGTGATTCTGGCGCCTGCCTCGCAAGCGCAAGGTCCTGAGTTCGATCCCCGGTAACCACATATAATGCTGGGCGTGGAGACTCACGCCCACCAACAATCAACACCGCATACCACAATGCCGGACGTGGTGGCGGCTCACGCCTGTCATCCCAGCACTCGGGAGGCAGAGACAGGAGGATTGCTGAGTTCGTGGCGGCTTGCCTGGGCACCATAGTGAGCTCAGGGCCAGCCTGAACTACAAAGTGAGACCGTGTCTCAAAAAAAAAAAAAAAAGTTGCAAAAAACAAAACAAAATGTAATAGATGGGCTAAATAACAATTCAGCAAGAATCAAGGTTGAGTTGTTGATTTGGAATGAAGAGGAAAAATTATCTGTATATATGAAGCAAACATTCTAGGAAAACTGATAAAAGTTCATGGACAATACATCACAATTCATGCCCATAACTATGAGTTCTAAAAGCAGATGTGATACTGTGGGAAAGAAAATAATAAATAACTGAGGTAAATTTCCTGAGGTGGGTATAAATAATGAAATTTCAGATCAAAAGTGTCTATCTAGGATGAAGTTGGATAAATGGGAAAATATCCACAATCTGGTAGAATTTCACAGCTCAAGATAATAAAAGAAAATTTAAAAAACTTTCTAGCAAGTGAAGAACATACAGAAAATTACTGTTCTTAGTGATATTACCTGCTTAAAGATAGTGAGGCAGTGCTTTTTTTTACCTTTTAGGAGAAAACAAAGTTGGATGTAAATTTTCTGTGCTCAACCACACTGCCTTGTGAACACTAATTACTTTTTTATACTTGTACAAACTATCCACTCCCTGAAAAGATATCTGAAATATCATACTGCAGTGAAAAAGATAATTTAAGATCTTTTCTGTATAGTGGGGTATTTGAGGAAACAGTGAAAACTGCACTGGCAATCTTCAGCCTTCAAAAACATCAAATTGAGAAGAAAATGCAGTCTGTTAGCAGGCAGCACATTAGTGAGTACTCCAACAGTAACAAGTAAATGATAGGAAATTACATTTGACTATGGTGACTAGTATTTACTCAGTTTACTCATTGTAAATGCACTCTGTGTAAGTTTTTAGAATTAACGTAGTAAACCCATATATAAGATGAGTTCAGTTATAGTTGTGATGTTATAAACCTTTAAAATTTCAAGTAATGTATAGTTAGGTAATAGAAGAAAACGGAGGGCTAATGTTCCTGTCCTCAGTGGACAGTCTGTACACAGCTGTGTAGTAGTGTTTTGCCATTTTGATGCAGGAATGTAACAAAAAATCTCTTGTTTATCTTGTGTTCTTTTAACCTGTAAGTTTTTAAAAGACTCCCAAGGACATGCATCACATTAATAATTCTTTTTGTGTGGAACTGGGGATCAAACTCAGGACCTTGCACTTGTAACAGCACCACTGAGCTAAATCTGCAGCCCCACATCAATAATACTAAAAAGATTTGAGATGTGTTATAGTATCTGTCTTAACCACGAGTACCACTATTGGTGAAGTGCATCATGTGTTTGGGAACTGAAGTAGAAAAAATACAAGGGTTAATTCCAGGAAATTAGTTGCATAAATTGCAAATTGACTTTTTATGTCATAGGCATGATTATTTCTTACATGGCCCATACTTTTGCATGTTCTCAACTAACAGGAAACTTTTCAGGAAATTATCAAAGATTTGGAACTACACATAAAATTCTGAATTCTTCAATATCTAAGGAAGATAGCTTTTTTGGGGGGGTGATGTGATGTTCTAAAAAAATATCTTTGTCGTTAAGGTGAGTGTTAAGTGATCATGGACAGGCATAGGTGCTGGGGACTGAAAGTATCTTCTGCAAGATGGGGAGAAGAAAGGAAATTATCACTTTTCCTTTTACTTCCTCCTTCCTGTATTGATAGCTCTCTGGTTTTCACAGTGGACATACAGTGTCTCCCTCAAACAATACGTATTGAAGGAAGGAATCTTATTTTGGTGTTGTGTTGAAATCAGATTGTTACTTGTTTATGTTCTTAATATAGGTGAAATGTTCTCAAAAGCTTTTAGCTTAAGAACTGATCTTTAAGGTCAGAGATGTAGCTCAAGCTGTGCCTGCCTGGCAAGCACAGGGTCCTGAATTCAATTCCCAGTACAAACCCTCTCCCCCCAAAAGATCATGATACTCTGAGAACCACATTTCTAAAAGAATGTTTTTCTGACTGGATTTTTTTTTTTTTTTTTTGAGACAGGGTCTCGCTTTGTAGTTCAGGCTGGCCCTGAGCTCACTATGTAGCTCAGGCAAGCTTGGAACTCAGCAATCCTCCTGTCTCTGCCTCCTGAGTGCTGGGATGACAGGCCTGAGCCACCACGCCTGACACTGTAGTATGTGGTATTGATTGCTGGGGGGTATGAGTCACCACACCCAATATTGTAATGGTTACCGGGATTGCACTCAGGACCTTGTGCTTGCAAGGCAGGCACTGGAACCACTGAGCTAAATCTCTGGCCCTGGATTTTTTTAAAAATAGAAAATCTTGCCGGGCGTGTTGGCTCACGCCTGTAATCCCAGCCAGCACTCCGGAGGCAGAGACAGGAGGATTACTGAGTTTGAGGCTTGCCTGGGCTACATAGTGAGCTGAGGGCCAGCCTCAACTACAAAGAGACCGTGTCTCAAAAAAAAAAAAAAAAAGAAAATCTTACAGGTGTTAACGAATCTTAAGAATTGACGACAGACTGCACAAGACCCTATAAAGTGGATAGTGTAGAGTGCTTTTGCTTGAGTTGTACATCACTTTCTCAGCATGGTAGGTGCTAAAAAATAAGGTATGGAAATATTTTAAATTAACTTCATTATGAGCATTTTAGTAGAAATTGTGAAATTTGTATGTATGTGTGGGGAATGGGTTCCTCAAATACCTAAAAGCAAAATCAAGTATAAAATTGTTTGGCAGTGAAGTTTCACCAAACATTTTTCAAGCTATTAGTTACTATGTCTCTAGCGTTCTAGTAATAGGACTGATTTTACTAGGAAAAATTAGTGTAGACATTCTTTTTTTTTTTTTTTTTAATCAGGGTCTCGCTTTGTAGTTCAGGCTGGCCCTGAGCTTACTGTGTAGCCCAGGCAAGCCTTGAACTCAGCAATCCTCCTGCCTCTGCCTCTTGAGTGTTGGGATTATAGGCATGAGCCACCACGCCTGGCACTGTGGGGTGTGGTACTGATGGCTGGTGGGCGTGACTCACCACGCCTGGTATTGTTGCGTGTGGTTACCGGGGATCCAGCTAGGGACCTTGTGCTTGCTAGGCAGGCGCCAGAACCACTGAGCTAAATCTCCAATCCATGTATACATTCTTGAAGAGGAAGGGAGTTAATAGGCTCTATAAAATATATTTTTTTTTTTTTGAGACAGGGTCTCACTTTGTAGTTCAGGCTGGCCCTGAGCTCACTATGTAGCCTAGGCAAGCCTTGAACTCAGCAATCCTCCTGCCTCTGCCTCCCGAGTGCTGGGATTACAGGTGTGAGCCACCACTCCCGGCTCTATAAAATATTTTAATAAGAAAATTGATATTAGGGGATTTGAAAGATAGAAGTCTGGGTCTCATTTGATTCTATAACACACATTGTGAGATACTTATTATAAACATAAAGGCTGATAAATATTCCCTTCTATTTTCTCACATTGTATTACTCTTTGTTGGAGGTCTGGTAGTAACTAGGTATCCGGAATTTATGGAAGTCAGTTCTAAGTAATAGGAACATTTCTGCTATCAAAATAGCCTCACAATGACTACAGAGGTACTTCACAATGAGAAGAGAGTGGTATCTTTTTTCCTTTTTTTTTTTTTTTGAGACAGCATCTTGCTTTGTAGTTCAGGCTGGCCCTGAGCTCACTATGGAGCCCAACCAAACCTCAAACTCAGCAGTCCTCCTGTCTCTGCCTCCCAAGTGCTGAGATGACAGGAATGAGAGACCATGCCAGGCATTGTGGTATGTGGTACTGATTGCTGGTGGGCATGAGTCCCCACACCTGGTATTGTGGTATGTGGTTACTGGGGATTATACCAGGGATCTTGCACTTGCTAGGCAGGTGCTGGAACCACTGAGCTAAATCTCCAGCCCCAGAGTGATAGTTTTGTGTTTTCTTTTTTCACCCCCACCCTCAATACCAGAAATTAAACCCAGGGAGCTACATTTTCATTCCTATTTATAGTTTTTTTTTTGCTTTTTGAGACAGGGTCTCGCGTTGTAGTTCAGGCTGGCCCTGAGCTCACTATGGTGCCCAGGCAAGTCTCGAACTCAGCAATCCTCCTGTCTCTGCCTCCCGAGTGCTGAGATTACAGGCGTGAGCCACCACGTCCGGCATTTAAAGTTTTGTTTTTTTGAGACAGTCTTACTATGTAGTTTAAGTTGGCCTTGAACTCACTGTGTAGCCCAGGCTCACCTGAAACTTGCCCTGATCTTCCTGTCTCAGCCCCCCCCACTATTGAGATCATAGGTGTGTGCCACTATGCCTGGCACTAAAGCATTTCCTATTTTGAGACAGGATCTTGCTAAATTGCTCCAGTTAGCCTTGAAATTGCACTATTTCTGTAGCTGGGATTACATGTGTGCACCACCATGCCTGGTTTGAGATCAGTATTGCTTTGTATTGTTTTATTTTTGTTAGAGATAAGATCTCACAGAGATGCCCCAGCTGGTCTCCTGACTGCTGGGCTGAAGTAATACTCTCGTGTCTGCCTCTCAAGTACCTGAGATGACAGTCACATGCTACTATATCTAGCTGAGATCAGTACATGTGAGGTACTGGAGAAATCCTGTCTGTCCATTTTGAGAACTTTGGAATGTCATAATCATTCTCTTGAGAGTCTCTCTTTGTGACAGCTTATAACTCTTCTGTCTGGTATGGTTGGGATCAGGACAGTGGTAAAGGACTGCTCCATTTTGCCTTTTCTGTCCTAGCCCTTGCTTGGATATACATTTTAAGGCAATGCATTTCTTAATTATGAATTTAAAAGAATAGTCTTTTGATAATTGAAATAATTGCCTCTAGGCAAATCATTAAAGGTTAGTTTTGAGTAGATTAGGTGTAGAAATCAAGTAATAACTGCTGGGCATTTTGCTCAGTGGTTCTGGCATTTCCCTGGCAAGTTTAAGGTCCCAAGTTTGTTCCCTGGTGCCACATACCACAATGCCAGGCGTGATGATTCATGCCTGTCATTCAAGCACGCAGGAGGCAGAGTCCGGAGGATTGCTGTGAGTTTGAGGCTAGACTGGGCTACATAGTGAGTTTAGAGTGAGTTCAGAGCCAGCTTGAACTACAAACCAAGACCTTATCTCAAAAAAACTTAAAAAAAAAAAAAAGTCTGTGACTACAATGAGGTTCCATGGGTATTTGGGTAGTTTTTATCTCTAGGCTGTTCTCCATCCTTTTAGATTTAAGTTTTTTCTTATAATTTTT
>PVIC010030617.1:0-21819 GCA_004025085.1 Thryonomys swinderianus
TTCTACCTTTGGAATCATCTTAGGATTCAGTGAGGGAGAGATTGCCAACCTATCTGATAGATTAAAAAAAACTGAGGCCCAGAAGGCATAGGAATTTTAACAGAGTAGTAAACCTAACAAGAGAGAAAATGGGGCTTTAAACTTGTGTCAGTCCGATTCCATGTCAGGTATGTTAGGTAAAAGGTGCTTAATAACCATCAGTGGAATCGCTGCATGTTGAATTTCGTAAGTCCCAAGACAGTCCGCAAGGAAGGCTTTTCTATCAAATCCTATAGGAAAGCAAAGCTCTGCGAGATGAAATGACTGCCATAAAGTCACACAGTGAAAGGCACAGCTTAGACCGAAGCCTCTGAAAAACCTCTGGTTCTCTCTGTACTGTAACACCGCTGGAGAGTGAGACCAGGAAGCACGCATCACTGTGAGGCATGTCACAGTCCTCGGGAAATCCAAGGGGACCAGAGAGAACTGTGGAAAACTGAGAACTGTGAGGCAGAAACAGCTTGACCTCGGGAGCCTGGGACCCATTGGAGGGGATGACACTGGGACCTGAACACACTCAGTGCTGAGCTGACCACCTACAGTCCACCCTGCTCTCCACCCTTTCCAACATCTCACCTGTGTGGATACATACATGAAACTTTTCTCCTCCTTCACAGAGGAAAGGAGAATTCCGGGACACCTGTTCAAAATGCCAGGCAAAGTTGTAAGCCTGCCACAAGGCAAAGCCTCCCTCCAGGACAGGAATGCCAGGGCACAGGAAGGAGCCCCAGATCTTTGAAGCACATTGACTTGTCAGAGCAGGGCCTGAAGCCAGACTTTGGCGCTTAGTAGCTGAGTAACTTTGGGCAAGGACACTTCCTCTCAGAGCCTCCATCTCCTCATCTATACAGTGGCAATTATTGCACTAATCTCCAAGGGCTGTTAATGAGCATAAAATGAACTGTAAAGAGAGAAAATTGCCTTTCCCTAACAGTGGGTTTTCCTCTTAGATGGAACTGCCTTTCTTGGAAAAATGCCTTAAGCTTCTTGACTGGAATAGAAACTATTTTCCCAGAGCCTTGGTCTCAGTCACGCTGAGTCTTCAGAGGAAGCTATACATGAAGTATGGAATGATTTGGATTGAGTAGAAGTAGAAGAGTAAGCAAATGAGTGAATGTTATGTGACTCTCAGATCTCCAACAAGGGACCTTAAACATCACCATGTCTGCTTAGATCTCTTGTGCATTACAGAAAGGGCTGAGATCCATTTACCTTGAACCAAATAAGATACCTTATGGGAAAAGTACACACAGAGCCAACTTAGAACATATGCCCACGTGTTACCAAGATCTTGGAAGGTGTTTCTAGGAGAACACCAGGCTATGGAAATGAAGAGGTTCATGGAAATCTCAAGGCAACTGCAAAAAAGAAAGAGGATTCTGGTGGGGAAGATGTGTCAGTGAAGGTGTGTTTTAAATTTGAGAGCTCACATCTGAAGCAAAGGGAAAGCAGTAGCTCTAGAGCAGTGTCACCCTTAGCTCTTACCTTCAGGACATGATGTTATGGCATAGGAAATTGAGGCTCAGCAAATGAACGCAATGAACTCAGTGCCACACAGCCACGCCGCCCCCCCCCATGGCACCAGACTCAGCGTTTGTCATGGTGCCCAGAAACTGCTTGTTCAGGTATCTGTCTGCCCTTCCAAGGTGGCAAAGATCATGTTCTCATTATCCAGAAACCCCAGCATGTGTCACAGGGTCTGTCAGAGACACTTCCTGTGAGATAAACAGACAGTAACTGATTCTAGGCAAAGAAGCTTGGATCCTCCGAATCCATAGTCCCCTCTCTGTTCCCTCAAGCATGTCAGCAGAGTCATGAAGACAAACATTTCTCTTTTGCATTCAAGCAAGAAAGTGTCCTGAAACCCTGTACAAAAGAAACTAGCTTCCAGGACATATAATGGAAGGATCTGTGCTTTCAATCTGACCCCCTAAACCTTAACGGCCAAACCCAGCTTCTGTCTCAGTAATTGACTCCAGTGAACAGAATCTTTGGTTTACATTCTAGTTGGTGCAAACAAGTTGAAAATTGCTGAGAAAGGCTTATGTGTGCAGTGGAGGCCGGTTTGTTGAATTTACTTTGCCCACTGTAAATACATCCAAACCTTGAACCTATGGTTTCTGCCTCCAATAAGGCCCTGGGAGTAACAGCCAATAGGCCGAGAAGACAGCAAACAGTACAAGGAGAGTGTGGCTCATTTGCCAAGTGGGAAATCATCTTCTCATAGAAAATCAAACTGGTCTAGACTCTGAGTGCACTTTCTAGGTTGGGCCACAGAGGTCTTGCCTTCAGTAGCTTGGGGTGTGCTGACCTGAACCCCGTTCTCTTTTGTCCCAACGCACCAGGTCCCTGATATTCCAGAATTCCTTGCCCCAAGTTACTCCAGATTCACCTGTGTGATCACAGGTCTGTGTGATCCTCTTCCCTAGGTCTGCCCTTTGTGCGAGCACTGCTAAAACCAAAAGTCTGTCTGCAGGATGTGGACAGAATCCGCACTTGAGAACTGAGGTCCACACACCCATGTGTGACCCTTTGAATAGGAAGGGACAGCATTAGGTGAAAGGAGCATGGAAAGAAGCCCCAAGACTTCACTTGTGCTGTGATCCCAGACTTACCTATTATCTTGCACGCATTAGGGACTGGTGTGTGTGCACCCCACTCACTTTCTAGAAAGAAGGTAGTTGGTCCTCCTGACTTCTACTACCTTCTCCCATCTCCATGTGGGCTCTTACTAAAGTGCTATTTCCATCCTGAAGTACCATTTTCCACCTAGTAGCTGAGCCCAACCTGCAATTTGCCCCTTCCCACCCATAAGTCCCCTGTCTCATTTTTCACTGCTCACTCTTCCAACCCTATGCTTCTAAAACAAAGTGTGGCCTCTGGAATTTTTTCAGATCTCCCTTCTTCTAATGATGTGCTGCCAACAAAGACAAAGCCCTGGTTAGTATAGTCAAGGTCCAGCATTAAGGACACTCTTTGCTTATAACTTTCCCCAACAGCCTTCTTTGCCTATAGTGAATGTCTCAAACTGTTTGTTTGAAAAAAAAAATAGCAAGCATGCTTTTGTCATCTCTTTTACCAAACTGTTTAAAGGTTTTGGTCACATTCACCTCCCTTACTAGCCTATGAATATCAACACCCTGCAGTTTTATAACAGGAGCCTACAGCTGGTAGATAGCAGGTGGATGAACAGGAAAAAAACATAGAGGTAGAAAGATAGAAAAATAGATAGAATAGTTATGTAAGGAAATCTAGAATGTAAGTGATGACTAACCAGAAAACCAGAACTAAGGCCCCAATAGCATGCAGAGGAAGAGTAAAAGTAAACAAGTGAATCAGAGTTCACTTTTTGCTTCAATTGTTAAGCATAATCATGTAGTTCACTCAGAATTGGCTCCTTTTTGTTTTATACGGACTTGCCTCTGTCCCTGTTGTCAAAGGCGATAGCAGTAGAATCTCCTGATGACCTTAATCAAAGCAGAACATCTTACTAAAAAAAAGGAGAGGCAAAGCAGATTTCCAATTCATGAAGTTCCTATATATTCATTTTGGATGTGTAGCCGGCTGGGACATATATACTGTTCAAAGTTGAACCTAAATTGAGATAATTTGGGGCATGGGGCTGAAAATGTGGAGGTGGATGGCTTGTATGTAAAATTAATTTTTTACCCATTTGGAGGTGCAATTTGAGTTTCTTTCAAATTAAATTGCAATAGGAGTGCTGGGCAGCTGGAAACATTATTGCCAGCATAATTTGATACTGTAAGAGCAGTAATACATTGACGGATATTTCAATGTGACCATTAATTTGCAATTTCTGCATGGAAACGATACACAAAGGGGGAGAAAGGTAAAAGGAACAAAATTAAAATCCATTTTCTTTCTAGCACCATCCAAACCTACTCTTTTACTTACTTATTACGGCCTCCACTAATTCATTACAGATGTTCGGTGGACAGGAATTTGTTGACTATCACTAGAGACGTTGTATGAACATAGTTATCCTGACAACTAGAGCCATCAGAAGCTGGATATGGTACCCTATGACATGTTACCTGGTGAGAAGATGACTGACCTGGTCGCTGCCTCTAGGAGGACATGCTAGACAGAAGGTAAGCATTCACTTGGTCACTGGCTCACTCATGAGTGGACATGTCACACCTAGAGGCAGCATGACTTGGAAAAAATAACTTTGGTTCTATGACCTCCTAAAGGAAGACTTGTCCTGTCTGTGGCTATGCCTTATTTTTTTCATGTACGAAAGGTGGATGATACTCCCAGCCTCTTAGGACAATGAGGTGAACCAAGGACACAATGTTCTCCAAACTCCTGCATGGCTGAATTCTCCAAAACCTAGAAAAGAAGGTGAGATGGGACAGCCATGGAGACAAACAGGAGTCATATAGGCTACTGTGAGCCCATGGGCTGGTACATAATGTCAGTAACTGCCAGGATCATGACCAAACCACCTATCATTCGGGGTTAGCAAGCTTCCTTTAAGACCCTTCTAGATACTGCTGTATTTATTTCTTCCTTTCTATAAACACATCTCAGCCCTGTGATATGAGTCAGGCATTTAGAATAAAAGTGAATAAGAGAGATTTCTTTTTGTCCTTTTGAAACTCATTTTAAGAGAATCCAGACACAACTATTGTGAAAGATAGAACAATGAAACCTGATGAATCTTTTGCAGGGGGAGTGCTTGCCTCTTGGGTACCACACAGCAGGAACACACAGCCTAGCACTGGGAACTCATCTGAGTCAATTTAAATGTGACTCTTGAACAACCCTGACATTATTTTTTTATAGAAACCAAAGCCACCAAAGAAATCTGAGGTGAGTTAAGGTTAATGATTTCCCTGTAAATGTACTATTACATTTTAATAAAAGCAAATCTCAGGCCAAGTTCTACCTCATAGATGAACTTTATTATATAAGTCTTGATTAGCAACCAAACACAAAGCAGGTCAATCTATTCTACAAATCTTAGCAAAGGCCCAGCGATCTGTCCTTTTAGGTAATCTAGATCGTATTCTTCATAAAAGGCTCCTTAGAAGCAGATGCGACTATATTATAAGGTAGGAGTTAGTCATCATTTTTCATTGGTAAAGGTCCAGATTGCAAATATCTTAGGCTCTGCAGGTCCAGTAGTCTGTCCCTGTTCTCTCCATTCATTTCTGCTGCTTCAGTACAATAACAAATACAGACAATATGCACAAGTAAGTCTGGCTGGTTTTAACATAAGTCTATTTATCAGTCATGCAGTCAAGGCCACGGACTACAGATCATCTACTCCTCTTCTATGACTAAAATAAGTGACCTTGATAGTCCTGTGAAGGAGGCAGCAATGCCTCTAAGCCAATGGCTCCCTAACACTATTCAGGAATCAAAGCTAAGCGATACTTAGAGGTCCTAATGGGTTCCTCACATATAAGTCTAGAGAGAGGTTACAACCTTTGGGGGTTGTATGTAGCCCAGTGTCAAGGCCTTACCGAGCACATACAGGACGCTAGGTTTGATCCCTCATGCCGTCACTCAATCTGTCAGTCATAAAAAATGTCTTAATTACTTTCACTCTCATCACTGAGACAAAATATCCGACACCCAAAGTTAAAGGGGGAAAATTTCATTTGGTTTACAGTTCATAGCGACTGGCTCCAAGACAGATGGTACACGGCAGAGGAGCATCAGTGAGGAGAAATAGTTCACGGCAGCAAAAGGAACAAAGCAAAACTTAACAGCATCTTTTTGCCCCTTTTATCTTACGGTGACTACTGGGATTAGGGCAGTGCCAAACCAAGCAGTGTGCTGATTTAGTAATCACATGCCATTAATCCCAGGATCCCACACTCTAGACTCACCTCTGAAGAAGCCACCTATGATCCTATGAGGATTTGGGGGGACATATCAACCCAAACCAGAGAAAGAAGTAATTTGGATAACCCACACATTTTGAATGCCTTCAATCCTGCCATTTATATTTCTTATGCTAAACAAACAGAATTCCAATTTCAACCAAAGAAACTGCTTTCTGATATCAAGTGTGCCATTTAGAAAAATGAAGGCTGTTTTTCAAGATACACTAACAGCTGCACACTAGGAATTCATAGCTGTTTCTGAGGCATAGGCTTCTCCACTGTAGCGTCAGGATGCCTTCCTGAAAGGTATGTTCTTGATCAAAAGCTCTCAGTACTGTGTTACAGCTTGATCTGTAATTTGCTCATAATATTCCCATGGATGTTAAATTTAAATATCCCAATATCATAATAGGTGGGGAGGCCAACAACACTGTCCTGAAAGAAGGGACTCTGGGGAAAGGGGGCTAGAATATAACAGGTAAAGGAGCAGGATATTCGGGGGCTGGGAATGGGGAGGGAGAAGCGGGGAGTGGGAGGATAAGTCCTGCACAGAGGAGGCAGCATACACAAAGCGTGGGTGAAATGAGACAAGGAGCAAGTGGCCACTGAGATTCTAAGCCAAAGGAGGGCAGGCCAGGGCACTAGTTACCTCCATTTTCTACCAAACAGGTTCACCCTCTACAGCCATGTTCTGGGCCTTTCTGCACGTAATCTTAGTCCTTCTTACCATCCTAAGAAGGAAATGAGAATAACAGCTAGGTAGCTTTTCAGGGCAGTGAGAATGTTCTTTGTTCAACGTGAAGCGCTAAACAGATTCACACTTTTAGTGAATACTTTCCGAGCTCCTCCCACATTCCAGGCACTATGGAGATATAAATGTGAAGCAAACAAGCCCCTTTGGGCCTTCTGTTCTATTGAGGCCAGTGGGGTTAAGTAATATGTATTGAGTCTTCTTTTCCACCAGGGGCAGGAACACTAAACAAAACATATTGGAAAAAGAAAAAATATGTAGCATTCCAGTTGGCAGTAAGTGCTATGGAGACAAACCAAGCAAGAAAGACAGATTGGAGGGCTGGCAGAGACTTATGCCTACAATTTTATTTCTTTCACACAAGATCCTTAATTTTTCCTGATCTTTTCTCTCCATTCAAATTAAAGTTCTTAATTTCTTTCATGACTTAGCTTGAAATATATACTGAATAACCATGGGGTTGCAGGCTAGCTGTTGAGGACTTAGCATTAACAAAAAAGATGAAGTTCCCGCCTCCCTTGAGTCTAAATATTGGTGCAAGAGACAGACTATATCATAATAGGCAACCATACACAGTAGCTGACCAAATTGCATGTGTTCAAGAAATAACATGCTATATTATAAAAGAGTAATAACATAAATAAATCTGTTGAAGAAAAGAAGTAAAGGCCAAGTGGAATTGGAACAAAGGTAAAGTAGGCGATGTCAGGGGAGGCTGAGTCTGAAGAAGCGACAGTTGGACTAAGAGTTGCCTCCTTCCCTTTCCTCTCTGTTCCCACTTTTCTCTCAGATTCTACATTCTTTGCACCTTAGTGTGAATATCAGTTGTTCTAGGCAAACCTCCTCTGAAAAGCTTGTCTCTGGGCTGTGTGTGACCCACTCTATGCCCCCACATTGATGAATGAGCTTGGCAGGGATAGAAGACGGGGTCCAGTAAGGACTCATCCAACAGGCCTACCTTACGGTCGCTGGAGTCAGCCAGGTTGGGGCATGGAGGAAAAACAAAGAAGCAGATTGATCCCTAAACTCAAGAAGTTGCGTATTGACTGGGGTTCTGACCCTGCAGCCAAGTGAGCGGGGAGCTGCAGCTGTGGGGCCAGTTGTTAATCCACTGTCTCTGGGCTTCAAGCACTCTTGTTTTGTAGCACGCTTGATGATGCTGGAACAACAGTGACACCAGCCACATTCTGACTACATCACGGAGTTCTATGCCAAACCTTGTCTCTAGAGCTGGAAGTGGAAAAGTCCCCTTCCTAATGCTGTGGTCTTTCTCCCACATCACTTCTCCCTCTTGGATGGCCATTCACTGGCAGAGCGTTGCAGTCTAGTCTGCAGTCTCTTCATTAGTCAGCAGCTAGACTCACTGGCAGTCTCCAAAAGCACTTCCTTTCCCCATTATCTGGATCTCCACAAGTCTCTTCTCTTTGTTCTACTCAGAGATTTCCAAACATTTTCAGCATGCAGTGCCTTTGAGGTTTCAGTAACCCCCCCCCCCAACAGGTCCTAGTTAAAGAAATACATATCTAAGAGTTTCGTTTATTGTTTGGTAAGTATTCAGAATTTAATAAGTATTTGTATCCCAACATGTCAACAGTGGTTGGAGAAAAAAAGTACTCATACACCAAAATAAAAATGCTGCCAGGCATGGTGGCTCACGCCTGTAATCCCAGCACTCGGGAGGCAGAGGCAAGGGGATTGCTGTGAGTTCGAGGCTTGCCTGGGCTACATAGTGAGCTCAGGGTCAGCCTGAACTACAAAGCGAGACCCGGTCTCAAAAAAAAAAAAATGTTAACTACTATTACTTACAAATGGATGCATTTGTTGGACTGTACAACTTTTCAAACTGTGGGTACCAGTTCAATGCTGCCTCTTCTGTTGCCTGTCCACACTGACCGTGTGTGTGCATGTGCACAACCCTTATATTTTATCCTAGCTACTGACAAAAGCCTACCCGTGCAAAGACATGATGTCACTGAAAAGTTAGTTGTCCAGTGTATTGTTAAGAATGCGAACCACCTCAGGTTAATTATCTGTGTGGTGTCTGACCAACACCCCATGATTTTTAGAATGATTTAAAACATCTCTTGGTGCCCTGATGAGTTTGGAGTGTTCATCAATTCTGTGTAGGCAATTCTCTCTGTGAGAACGGGTATGATGACTACCTCCTACTTCGCCTCAACTGACATGGGACTACACTGCCTGAGTTTGCTGACTGTTTCACAGTACCATCTTCCTCTCCCAGGATCCCACGCAGCCCAGATACAGCAGTCGTATCACTGGTGTCCTAGGTGAGACATTCTGATTCACAGCTAGGTATTATCCCCTGGCTTTTCTTCTCTGCATCAGCTGGACTGTCACTGAGTTCAGAAGCAAGGTAGTCAGTGCACCTCTTCAACACATCCACTGCCCAGGTGCTCAGGTGCAGGGAAGAATTAAATGGACACAGGCACAGGATTGCAGCCTGGACATAAAATCTGTAGAATGTTTAAAAGTTACTTTTGTGGCAGAGGAAATCGGACTGGGAAAAGAGAAGCAATTTTTAAATTACACGGTTTCAGTTTACAGGGAAAGAAAAAGAGATTCAGAGGGGGAAAAAATAAGGAGAAGGCAAGCCCATAATATCTTTTGGGCTTCACTTCAATTCACCCTTAACTCATGGTAAATTTCCTTGTACATTGAAAAAAAAATGAAAAAAGAAAGAAGGCAAAGAAAATAAAAGGCTGGGGAAAGAATAAAACCTAAAACATTTCGGATGGTCAAAAAAGCCACACACCATTGAACCCAGGTGAGAAATTAAATGCTCTGAACACTGAAATTCTCCTGCCCGTGAACAATGCCGATGGGAATTAGGAACCCATCTTCGGTGTAGCAGTAGCTATTACTGCTTGAGAAGCCCTTCTTGTAAATCACACTCTATCTACAATATGTACAACAAACACAAATAATAATTCTGAATTGGACTCTGATGATCCTTCTCCCGGAACTAGTACCTTTCCTTTCATTTGAAGAGATTGGTGTTTTATATTCAAATCTGGGGCTTTTCAAAGCTTAAGGCCGCTCACAACTGAGAACTCCCGCACCCCAGGACAGTCTTGATCTCCCAAGCAATCGCATTAATCTACAGACACTGTTCAGGACTGCTGGACCTTGAAGAGCCCTGCTGTGTCAGCAGCCCCAGAAATGCCTACCAAGCATTTTTATGATGTCCAAAGCTTTATTATTTTGAAATGTACAAGAGTATCATTAAATTGAAGGAACATTTTCAAATAAAAGCCACTGTCAGTTAAGGGAAACTTTTTCTCTGTCCAGTCTCTTTGGAGACTTACCTAGGCAGTGAGAAAGGGGATGTGATAAAGTAAAACTATCTATTCCAGCCATTTTGTGGCAAATACCAATAAGGGAAGCACAGGGAATGAGGAAGAGCAGTGGCTACAGACACATGGCCCCCCCCCCCCCGCCTATTGTTACCCTCACTCATTTTACCCTCTGACCTGCTTGTGTACTCATAGCTGAGCATATGGACAAAAAATGTATCTTTGTTTTTCCTGGGTGACCATCTAGTAGTGACTAGCCCCTGACTAAGACACAGTCTTAACACAGTCTCCTTCATAAGTCACTAAGTGATAATTTTCCATCTCACTGCTCCTTTTCTTTGACTCTCAGCTTGGATTTAGACTTTCAAGACTACCTTCTGCAAAATATGAGCTTTTCTTGAAGAGTCATCAATACACTGCCCTTTCCACTCTTTACCTTACTTGGATTTCTAATGATTTTTACCAAGGTTTTTCTGAATTATGCAACCTTGAGTGATTAATTCTATGTTGACCTGACTCTCATAATTCTTGTGAGGTTCAAATGAAATTATATCTGCTAATGTACTAGAGGTATATGGCTACCTTAGTGCCATGTAACGAATCACACCAACACCACCAATCTACAACAGACAGCTGGTAGGGATGCACATCTACTTCTCACATGGGCTGGACAAAGTTAAGCACCGTTCCCGACTGTGAGCCATGTTTAGGGGTGCTCCATGTGTTCACTCCAGAGCCTGGGGTAAAAGAGTAGCAGCTCCTTGGGCTGGGTTCTTCCTCTGAAAGATGCATGAGAGTCAAACTAACGAGTACAAGAGCTCAGAAGTCCTGCCTGATGCCATGATTGCTAATTATCAAATAAACCAAGCTACATAAGCCATACAGGTAAGGCTCACATTGCACAGTAGGGGAGGAAAATATTACAAAAGAGTATTTGCTGAATGATCTTTCGAACCATCCAGATTAAATAAGTATTTATGTTTCAGTTATTTTATTAGTTTTCCTGTCCCTGGGTCAAAATATTGGTCACCCCAAATTTAAAGGATGAGATATTGAATTTGGGTCACAGTGTTGGGGGACACAGTCCACATTCAGCTGGCTCCAAGAGAGGAAGAGCATGGTAGAAGAGAGCTGCTTGTCTGATGGCCACAAGAAGCGCCGAGAGAAGGGAGGACACAAGGAAGGAGATGGACATTTCAAAGGCCCGCCCCCAGTGACACGCCCCTTCCTGCCAGGCCCCACTTCCTAACAGCACTTTTGGCTAGGAACCCAACATGGGCTCAGTCCATGGGTGAGTACAGCACCTCCTAATCTGATCATGTCCCCAAAGCCCCACCTCTGGACACATAAGACTTTTGGGGAATGTTCTAGATCTAAGCTATAGTAACTACCTTGATCACTGGCCAGTGTCTCTTCACATAGTACAAACTTAATCCCCGGATGGGAGGAGTGTTTGCTATTGATTCCGGTTACTCAGTTGACTCCACAGGTACAGGCAGTGGCCTCCTCTGTGTTCATCTGGATTGTCATGTAATGAATCTGTGGGAGAGGGGTAGATGTCTGACAGACAGACTCTGGCCTCATAAATCCTTTCTCATCCCAAATTGAACTTGCTTTTGCACCAGGAACATTGATTAGGTGAGTCGCTTTTATCTTCATCCCATAAATACTTGCTCAGAGCACAACCTTCCACAGAGCAAATTATCCCGTTTTGGCATCAGAACCTTGTGATTTACAAAGGTGGAGGGCCCTCCAAAGATACTCTTGGTTATTATCTAAAACCTGTGACTATGTTGTCCTACAGGCACAGGAGATATTATAGGTATGATTAAGTTGAGGATCTTGACATGGGTCAGGATGGTTCAATGCATTCCAAAGGTTCTTATGAGAGAGGAGTCGAGAGAGACAGTGTTGCTGTGCTGGTATGGAAGACGAAGGAAGAAGCCCAAGCCAAGGACTGCAGGTATTCATCCAAGCTGGAAAAGGCAAGGAGACAGACTCTTTTATAAAGCCTACAGATGACACACAGCTTTGCAGACCTATTTTAGATATGAGACCTCCAAACTAATAAATTTATTTTGTTTCAAGATACTAGGGTGGTGATAATTTGTGACAATAGAAATAATCTAGCCCCAAAATATTATTTTCCTTATTTTTCTATTTTTATCTACACTCTTCAGCTTCATTACCTTTCCTTCATAGGAGGATTATTTTCATACATATTCTTCTTTCCCCACAGTACTTAGGACTGAACCCAAAGCCTTCACACTGAGCCCTTTTTACTTTATTTATATATTTTATTGTGCAATAGGGCCTCACTAAATTGTCCATATTGGGCTCAAACTTGTGACCTTCCTGCTTCAGCCTTCCAGAATGCTGAGATTACAGGGCTGTACCTCCACACCTAGATACATATATATTATTTTGTTTGTGAATAAACCCTTATACAAAGCATATATTGGCTTGGTATGTATAGATTTTTAATTATATAATGGGAGTAACTCCATCTCTTTTTTTAAGTATGGCACTAGGATATCCATCAGTGCTACTGTGATGCTTAGTTCATTACTTCCAGATATTGTATGGGATTTTAGGGTGTCTGTCTTCCATAACTGATCAATATACTCCCACTGATGAACACACAGTTTGTTTCCAGTTCAGAGTCATCAGAAAGCATGCTACAGCAGACCTCAGATGTGTTCCTTTCTGCATTAGCATGAACTTTTTTTTGAGACAGGGTCTCCCTTTACAGTTCAGGCTGGCCCTGAGCTCACTATGTAACCCAGGCAAGCCTCAAACTCAGCAATCCTCCTGTCTCTGCCTCCTGAGTGCTGGGATTACAGGCGTGAGCCACCACGCCCAGCACTGTGGTATGTGGTACTGATTGCTGGTGGGTGTGAGTCACCTTGCCCAGCATTGTATGTGGTTACTGGGGATCGAACTCAGGACCTTGCACTTGGGAGGCAGGTGCCGGAACCACTGAGCTAAATCTCCGGCCCCTGTCCAATTTTTATTTTTTGCCAGTCTACTGGGTACTAAATATTTTTCCCTTTACTATTTTATTTTACATTTCTCTAATACTCCTATTTTGATATTTTCTTCATAAATTTAATAGCCATTTGGGTTTTAATTTTTGCAAACTTCTTGTTCATATTCTTTGTTCAGTTACATACTCATTTGTAGAAATGCATTGCATATTCTAGATTTATTCCTGTTTATTTTGTCCACAGTGACTTCTTATAAGTGACAACCATTTAAAACAGTGAAATCAAACATTTTAACTTATGGTTTGTTATGTTTATAAAATATTTCTTAAGATATCTATTTTAAAATATTCCACTTGCCCCTTGTTTTAGGCATTTGGTCAGGTTACACCTTACAGTTTCTTTAAAGTGAGGTGCTGCCATAGGACTTGCTTTGTCCAATAATAAATTAGAAGACACTGTCACTTTGTACTTTTAAAGCAGGTATGTGATTATCTTGCTTTCTGTCTATGCTGCAGACATCATGGGAACTCTTGTCTCCATGAAACCTGCTTTATTTGGCTTCCTGAATGTAACCAGGGACAACAGCCATCCAGCAGACCCCAGGGCAGTCAGACAGCCTGAGACAGAAGCTGTGTTACAGATTAAGGCACTCACTTTCAGACGTTGCTTGTCATGGAACATCTTCCTTTTATCCCATTCTTCATTCTTCACCACAAACAACTGGTGTAATGTTTATTTTGTATCCTTAGAAAATAGACCCTGTTACTGTGCACTTGTTATATCACTCTTTATGGTACCGTGTTGTCTAGTTCTGCTTCCTACATCCTTCCCTTGGCACCATGCTTTAAAACTTTATCCATGCACTACACACACATATTAAATCTGTTGCTTCTGACCTCTGAGTGGTACCCAGGGATGAGCAACAGCCATTACTGCTCTCATCTAATCCAATGAAAGACAAATGCTTCTGCTTAACAAGCCCCAGCCCACCTCTAGGCTACAAAATCATACTTAATATTGTTTTTCTGATCTATTTGTTGACATGCTAGGTCTTCTAAGGTACACAGGCTTCAGATGAGTTATAAAGTTGGAATTCAGTTTTGTTTTCCTTTGCACAATGAGAAAGTTTTCCTCCAAAACATTTATTAAGTATTCTGTTCATTTATTGGTGGAGCTATGTTTATCATACATGAAGCTTCTATGAGCAGGAATTGATTCCTAAACTGTCCATTCTGTTTAGTCTGTCTGTCTCCCTATTGGAGCACAAATACCAGACTTCATAACTGTAGCTTTGGAGTACTTGTTACATACTGGTTCCTGATAGGGCATATTCTGTGTTTAGTATCTTCTCAAAGATGACTATTAAAGTATGAGGTCTTCTTCTATGCATGTTTATTAGTTTATCTATGTACATTTATGGGAAGTTTATCAAGTTCTTTGAAAATTTTGCAGGCATGTTTATTGACATTGAATTAAAATATACAGATCAATTTGGAGGATGTTTTCAGTTGTGTAAAAATGTCAGGGTATCCATGGTCTCTCTTTTCATTTAGTATATGTGCTGCCGAAGCAAGCACAGTCTCTCTTTTCATTTATTCAGTTCTTCTTTTAAGTCTTTGACTAGTTCTGAAGGTTTTTCCATTGAGATTTTGCATATTTTAGGCTGGTTACATTCTAAAGATATGTTAATTAGTATTAGAATTGTTTGAGATTTTCTAGATAAGGACTGACAACATAGAGGCATGCTATTGATTTTTGTAAGTTTATGTCATACATGGAAACTTTGAACTCCCATTATTTATCATAATTTTTGTTAGCATTGATTTTTTTCTAAGATGCCTATCATGTTATATCCTTAAACAGTGAATTTCTTTCCAGTCCTTACACATCTTCATGTTTTCACATGAGCTCCAGAAACCACTGAATTATGTATGTTAAATAGAAGCCTTGGTAGGGTGGACCTACATTTGGTTGGCCTTGGAAGACCACATTCTGCTCTTCCTGATCTGAAAAGGAATGTACCTAAATGTTCTATATTAAGCATCATGTCTGCTGTAGGATTTTAGTTTAAAACTAACAACTTTTTTTTTTTTTTTTTTTGCTTTTTGGAGACAGGGTCTCGCTTTGTAGTTCAGGCTGGCCCTGAGCTCACTATGGTGCCCAGGCAAGCCGCCGCGAACTCAGCAATCCTCTTGTCTCTGCCTCCCGAGTGCTGGGATTACAGGCCTGAGCCACCACGCCCAGCATTGTGGTACGCGGTGTTGATTGCTGGTGGGCATGTCTCCACGCCCAGCATTGTATGTGGTTTCCAGGGATCGAACTCAGGACCTTGCGCTTGCGAGGCAGGCGCCGGAACCACTGAGCTAACCCTCCGGCCCTAAAACTAGCAACTTTTTAAAAGTTTCCTTCTATTTCCTAGGGACTTTAAAAATAATCATAAATTGGTGAAAAGTTATCAAATGCTTGCTTCTTAGAGATAATCATATGATTTTTATCATTTAGTATATTAAAGTAGTGAATTGTACTAATATTGAAATAAACTTGCTCCTGGGAAAAGCCCCTTAGGTATAGGATTATTATTTTTGTAAAACACTGTTGAATTTATTAGCTAATATTTACTTTAAATGCATTTTCTATATATTCACATGTGAAATGATACTGTATTTTCTTATTTTTATTCTTATCTGATTTTGGAATCAAGATTCTAGTAACTTTTATACAGAGAGCCAAAAAAACCTTCAACTTTGTTTTCTAGGGGAAAAATTATAACAGAAAAATTAAAATTCCTTTAATATTTTGGTAGAAGTCACCTTTCGGTCTTATGGGCCTGGTGCTTTTGAGATGAGCTTGACTAGTTTTTCAATTTCTTTAATCTTTTTGGTCCACTTATGTGTTCTCTTTGACATCACGCCGGGTTTGTTTTAAATTGTTCCACAATTATATAAACTTAATTTAAGGTTTCCAATTTAATAGCATATAGTTCATTATATATTTACATTAAATATTTGTTTCACCTTTCTTTTATGAACTAGTTTTGTTTTTAGTGGGGTCTTCAAAGAATGACTTTTCATGTTCACATTTTTCTCCATTTAGTTGTACTGGTTTTTATTAACTTCCATCTCATTTGCAGTTTTTCTAATATTGTTGAGTTGATTGGTTAGCTCATTTCCAAGCACTTAATTACGGGTTCATAAGAAGTTGCAAAGAAGTTGTTACAGTTGTGATCTGTAAAGGGCCATTGAAAGCCTGCTCATGGATAGGTTTTGGAGAAATGCTTGGTCCATGGGACTGTAACATCATCAAGGGGAATAATACATTGATGAGGTCGTAAGTTGATGACATTCCTAGGAGATGGTGGGAATGGTAGAATCTATTGAAGGGATGGATCATGGGCATGTGAAACCAAGGACTATGTCTGGTACCCAGTCTCTTCCTCTCTGGTTCTTTGCCTCCTTTTGCTTCCTGAGCGGTTCAGTATCACCGATGCTCCCTGCCACATGCTTCTCCATCAGAGACAGCACAGAACCAACGGATCCAAGTGACCGTGGACTGAAACCTCTGAAACCAAGAGATAAAATATCCTTTCCTTCTTTAAAGTGATTTATGCCAGATATTTTGTCATGGAAAGCTGACTGATACAGAAGGATACAGCAAAATCCCAAACACTTCTTACCCAGCCTGCCCAGTGTTAGCATCGCACATAAAATACCATAAATGAAAACTGACATTGTCACAATCCATGAAGTTCATTTTTATCAGCTATCCATGCTTTTATTTTCATCTCTATGTGTTTAATTTTAACTGATTTTATCCTGTGTGCTGCTTCCTACAACTGCCACTTAAGACACAAAACTCTCCCACCACCATTTATCTCATTGCTATGGTTTTCATGTGTGGATCCTCCCTGAAATCCAGGTTGAATCTTAATCCCCAGTGCAACAGTAGTATAAGGCAGTGCCTTACTGTAGAGCTTAAAAGGGGGGCAAAAACAACCCTTGCAGTCCTGCTTCTTTGTGTGGACATAGCATCCTTCCAGAAGATGCAACCATAAAATGCCATCTAAGAAACAAAGAGTTAAGTCCTAAGTTGACACAGAATTTGCCAACACCTTCACCTTGAATTTCACAGCCTCCAGAGTTGTGATCAATACAATTCTCTTTTTATAAGTTACCCAGTCTAAGGTCTTTTGTTATAGCAGTGGTAATAGACTATAGCATTCAATACTACCCTAAGACACATGCAGCTACTCTTTCTTCATTGGTACCTGAAACCCCAGGCAGCCTACTAATCTCTATTTCTCTCTATTTCTCCTTTTATTTCAAGAATGTTATATAAATGAAGTACTATAATATGTAATGTTTTGACTTCGCAGAATTTTTCACTTAGCATAATTCCCTTGGGCCTTGTGCAAATTGCTACATGTATCAGTAGTTTTCTCCTTTTTATTGCTGAGTAGTACTCCATGGTCTGGATGCTTCAGAGTTTAAAGATTCACACCCTGAATGCTACTTAGATAGTTTCCAACTTAGAGTTAGTATGAATAAATATATTATGGCTATTCATATACACATTTCTTTTTGAACATGAATTTTCATTTTCTGAGAATGTCTAAGAATGGAATGAATTGCTGGATTGCACAGCAAGTTCAATGATACCTGTAAAGTAAAATGGTAATGTACTCTCCAGAGAGCTTGTACCATTTTACATTTCCACCAGCAAGACAGGAGAGGTCCAGATTCTTCACACCTACACCAGCATTTGGTACCATCACTGCTTTTCATATGAACCCTTCAGATAGGAGTGTAGCAACATTCCATTGTAGTCTTAGCTTGTATTTCCCTAATAGCTAATGATGTTGAATGTCTTTTCACATGGTGTGCTTGGTATGCTTATGTTTGTTCCTCTTGTTTAATATATATGTGTGTGTGTGCATAATATTGTTTAATATATGTATATAATGTATATAGTACACATATATAACTTGTATTTAACTTTTAAAAGAATTAAAGCAGTTTTTCTGAGTGCAGCTTTAGCTCTATTCTACAAATACAGACATGTTCTGCTGTCATTATTGTTATTCACTTCGTGATTTCTTTATGATTTTCTTTTAGCCTAAGTGTTACTTAGCGATATGTTACTTAGTTGTCAGACTCATGAAATCTTAAAAATTGTTTTTGGTAATTAATTCTAACTTTATTGTATAACACTTGGGGAATATGGTCTGAATTGTATGAGTTCTGTAGAATTTAATTAGAATTTAATTAGGAGTCTTTTATATGGCTTACCCCACGTTCTATTTGTGTGACTTGTGTGTGCTTGACAATGCATTTTCTTTGAGTTAGAGTTGCATGTTTTAAATTATTTAATATTGGTTCAAAAGTTTCTTAATAAACGAGCTTATGAATTATATTTTCAGGTCTTCAACATCACTTCTTTTTTTTACTTGATATTATTGCTCCAATAACTTTATCTCTTAGTTCAGTCATTAACTTGCTTCCACCATGTATAATAATCATGAAAACAAGCAAAATTTCTGAACACTTATCCAGTTCATGGAAAGCTGTGAGTAATATGCACCATCCACTTGACTGAACACTTCATTTTTATCACATTTCCTCCTGTAATTATAAGCCCTGAGCCCCATTTTACAGATGAGGGAGTTGATGGTCTAGGAAGCAAAGTGACCATGATAGGCAAACAGCTAAAGGCAGAGCTGACATTTTGATGCATATTTTTCCATTAATTCCATCCTCTTAATGACTCTAGAATTCACTTTACTTATTTGTTTAAGGAGGGAGTTTTGGAGGACCTCAAGAGGTACTTTTTTTTTTTTTTTTTGAGACAGGATCTTGCTTTGCAGTTCAGGCTGGTCCTGAGCTCACTATGTAGTCCAGGCAGGCCTCCAACTCAGCAATCCTCCTGCCTCTGCCTCCTGAGTACTGGGATTACAGGCGTGAGCCACCATGCCTAGCACTGTGTGTGTGTTACTGATTGCTGGTGGGCATGAGTCACCACGCCCAGTGTTGTATGTGGTTACTGGGGATCGAACTCAGGACCTTGTGCTTGCTAGGCAGGCACCAGAACCACTGAGCTAAATCTCTAGCCCTCAAGGGGTACTTTTAAGCAAAAAATACAGTTCATTATTTTCATCAGCTAAGTTAATATTTATTGAGCTCTTGCTACGGATGTTTTGTGTTAAGTTTTGTATATCCATTATCTCATTTCATCCTCATAGCTGCTTTATAAGGAAAGTGTGGAAGTTTTAATATTACTGATGATCAAACAAAAACTCAGAGCAGTACTCAACAAGGATATGAACTCAGCAATGATGACTCTGGGGCCTATGGTCCTAATCATATGCCAGATTTGGGTCCCTCACGCTGAAACTGGAGACTTTATAGGCAATATTTTGTATAGTCTCACAATGGCCATCAGGGAGAAAGTGGGTTTTTTCGTTAATGAAAGTGTCCAATTGTCCCTTCGGGTTAGCTGGAACGAAAGCCCAGCAACCTCGTTCTGCTCCTGAAGATGCTCATCACATTGCTCAGTGTAGCTCTTGGTAAGTTGCTTGTAGAGTTTCAGCTCATTTCTTCCTCTTTACCACCCTCCCATCACCCCTCTCCATTGGTCTGGAGAGGTCTCTCCACCCACTCACATCACTCATCCACTCTTGCATGTTTTCCACACAATAAACGTCTATACCACTACGACTAATTGTGTCTCTTACACTGAGAGACAGAGCTCTTCCCAGTCATTCCAACCCTTCTATTTACCTGTGTTTTCTGTTTTCCTCTGGCTCCCTGGAGTGAGAGGAAAGAAGCAGTGAGTTATTACGATGTTAAGATGCACTAAATGGCTTTATATTACAGTTAGAGACCTCTGGAGAAATAACAATGAGATCACTACATCTTTTGTTCTTGGAAAAATAATGTGGCAGAAAGACACCTCTAATCCTCTATTTTAATTTGTTTTTATTGATCTCTGTGAAAATTAAGGAAACAAGTTTTCTCATGGCAAATGTAATCATGATGCAAGGGGAGGGCCTTGTTATGAGGAATTATGAAGCTGGGGTTGTGAGAGGGCATTCCGTGAGGCAGGGATGGGGGAGGTTGGACAAGCAAAATCCTGGAGACAGAAATACACAGAAAGCAGATACCCACCCCGTGTTGATGTCTAACTCTGAGCAGTAGGTCCATGAATACATGTCCCAAAAAGGCAATCCCTGAGCTCCATCAAACGTGTCTCCTGGCCTCTACTACCAGTCACTATCTCATCCAGCGACCTCATTTGCTTGTCACCTGTCACTGATTGGAATTATCTTATCCATCTGTTTATGTACGTGTTTGCTTGTGTGATCTTCCCCACCTTAACCGAGGAAAATGAATTGTAGAAGCTCAAGAACTGTGTAGTTTTCCATATTGCCCCGCCATCTAAATCACCACTGGCACATAATGGGTAGTCAAATATTTGGATACGTGAATGGATAGGTAGACACATGGATGTGCAAAAAGAACACTCTCTTCCACAATCTTTCATGATTTCAAAGTTTTCTGTAATGTATACATTTACTTATTTATAAAAAATTAGGGTTAATTTAGTATCGCTCATTCCTAGGACTCTTTCCTGTGCTGTTAGATTCAGTGATTCACCCCTCCCCGACCTCCAAGAGTGCTGGACCCCTCAGTGGACTATGGGCCTTTTAATGTAGAGCTCTATTTGTGTACATTTCTACTTTTATGACCCTGGAAGCTAAGGTTCTTCCTGAGTGTTAGACTCTTCAACTGACAGAATAGAAAAAAAATTAAGAGATCATCAGGTTAACTTTCTTCTAGGTGAAGACAGTGAGATGCAACAAGGTATTTAAAGTGGTGGTGCATACCTAGAATACAGCACTTGGAAGGCCGAGGCAGGAGGATTGCTGCGAGTATGAGGCCACCCTCAGCTAAATAGGGAGTTCAAGATCTGCAAGACCCTGTCTTAAACAACCAAAACAAACAAGAGAACAAAAAAATCCCAGGTCATTTCTTCAAACCCAAGAGCAAGATATAATTCAGAAAAATGCTAAAGTCCTTATTATGTTTTGATTGTTTAAATTGTTCTGGGTTATCAGATATGCTTAAAGCAGGCCCAGGACTTTTAATGGCACTTTAGGCCTCTTGTCTTTGTTCTCTAGGCCACAAGACAGTTCTTTCTGCACTTTTAAATTCATATTTCCTATGCTAGGGCATCTACCCAGTGGATTTTGCATGTCCTTGAACTTGGCCACATGCACTTCGTGCTCAAAGAATTAATTAAGAGATGGGCTGGGGGTTTAGCTGAGTGGTGGAGTGCCTGATTTGAAACTCAGATCCTGAGTTCAATTGCCGGTACCAGAAAAAAAAAAGAATTAATAAAGAGAAAGGAAATAAAGTAACTATCTGGTGATTATCAAAATGTATACATTTCATTTCCAAGTGATTTTCTGACAAACATGTACAAAGTCTCTTTAAGCTTTGCTATGAAGGTCTCAGCATTCCCTTGAAAAAAGATAGCTTAGTTCTAAGAGGAATTCTAACATGGAATATTAAAGATGTGGAAAATTCAAGATAAAATATAGTAGCCCTAGCCTAGCTCCTTGGACACTGAGTTCAGAGTTTTGTATTCCATGCAAGTATTCATATTTTCATTCTACATATTGTTATTTATGTATATATGAATATATATGTATATATGTATACATTTAATTATATATAAACTACACAGTAATGTTTAAAATTCTTTGTAAGATTAATGTAATTAATTACAATTAATAATACAATTATTTGGTGTTATATACCCATAACTATGCAGAATATATTTTTAATTTATTTATGTGATTTGAGTCCTTTCAT
>PVIC010030618.1:0-21805 GCA_004025085.1 Thryonomys swinderianus
AAGAATTAGCATCAAATATAGCCTAGAAAATGACAAACCACAGCCCTTAATATGGCAATTTTTCCTTCTGGTGAGAGATTTACTAAAGGCTGGGGGTAAAAAGGAGAAACAGAGGAAGAGATTAGAATCAAGTCTGAAGGACGAAGTTTAGAAAACTAGTGAAGAACACAGGCAGGAAAGAAAAAAGGAAAAAATTAAAATAAGAACAGAACAACAGTAACAAACTAGACAGCATCTTCAAACAAGATAAAACAAGAACTAGAAAGAAAGGAAAAAAGAAAATAAATGAAAAGAAAGAGAAAAAAAGAAAATTTCCCCAAATGTCCAATTCAAGGTGTGTCTCTGTTGGATAATGTAGGCAGAGTCCACAGCCAACCTGGCCAACCTCGGCAAGCCAGTCGCAGCTTCACGGTGGGGTAAGCGCAAGCCTGTTACTGGCTGTGAGGCTGGAACGACACAGTCTTCCCCCAGCTGTTCTGAGTTCGTGCTCCGTGGCTCCTCTCCAAGATGGCTACTAGGCAACCACCTTCTGCTGGCTAATTTCTGAACCAGGGTAACTCACCAGTCGCTGCAATCTGCTGCATCCGTTCTGTTCCACTGGGATGTTTTTCCGTGGAGGCCTGTGGGTTTACCAGCGGATGCCGTTTGTTTGTAGGTTTGGCCCTATCCTCTTGCCAAGGGTCCAGGGTCTGGGTGAGAGCACTGCTTGATCCCTCCCTCCTTTTTGTTTGTCTCTCTTTACTCTCCCTGTAAACTTCAATTCTCACCTCAGGTCTTTGCTCGTTCCCGGGGCCTACTTCCCTCTGTCTTCTCCTTGCGCTGCTAACATTTCAGTGTCAGGCAATAAATCTCAGAGGGACGCTTTCGGTTTTGCGCACCACTCCGCCACCTTCCCAGAAGCCGGAAGTTACATTTAAAGCTATAAGGCCAGGTGAGTCATCCTGGGATTGGTTAAGAGAGAGGAAATTTAAGGAGCAGATAAAAATCAAATCACCTACTCCAGGTGTATGGAATGTAGGGAGTGCTAATACTTAAATGTCTAACATTTAAAAAGGGAAGATGGCCTGCCAAATAAAATTTGAAAGAAGGAAATTAAAGATACATGGGGAAAGTCCAAAGGAAAAAAAAAGGTCCAGGAGAAATGTAAAAATTGATTTAGTCCAGTCATTCAAGAAAAACAGATTGTTCTTTGGTTACTGTTCAAAATCAGAACAATAATTGTCAACTGGCCCATAAAATCCATCCCATTTGGTCAGTGATATAACTGGCTTAAAGCGTTATAACTGGCTTTAGAAATCACACATTTAAAAATCAGTCAATCAGTACCTCCCATTTCAATAACTAATTTCCCAAAGCTCTTATTTAATATGTTACCTGACGGTCCCATTTTTGAAAATTTTTCAGTCTTTGCACATCAAACCTTCCCAAACACTACCAATTGTCAAGAAAGATTGCCCATTTCAAGTATAGTTCTGCCTTACTTAGTATAGAGTATATATAACTTTTATTTCAGATAAATGCAATCTCTTTTGAAAATGCATCTCAAAAAGGAGGAAGCATTCAATGTAATTAGCTTAAAGAAGAAAAGGATAGTGATGTGCTAGCTTTCCCTGCTAAGAAAATATTTGAGGAAAAAACTTGAAAAAATATTTATTGGCCCACAATTTCAGAGATTTCAGTCCATGGTCACTTGATCCTATTGATTTAAGCCTCTCACAAGGCAGAATGTCGTGGTGGGGTGCACCAGAGAGCAAAGTTTTCCCTTCATGGCAGCCAAGAAGTGACAACAGGGACTCTGGAACAAGATACTACCTTCACGGATGTATCCTCAGGGACCTGATTTCTCTAGCAAGGCTGTAATGCCTCCTAAGTTTCTACCCCTTCCAAAGAGCCCATTACATTATGAACCTTCAGGGGCTGGAGATTTAGCTCAGTGGTTCTGGTGCTTGCCTAGCAAGCGGAACATCCCTGGTTCAATCCCTGGTGACCACATACAACAATACTGGGCGTGGTGGCTCAAACCTGTAATCCCAGCACTTGGGAGGCAGAGGCAGAAGGATTGCTGAGTTCGACGCTTGTCTGAGCTATGTAGTGAGCTCAAAGCCAGCCTGAACTACAAAGCGAGATCCTGTCTATAAAAAAAAAAAAAAAATGAACCTTCATAATCCACTAACCTTCTAAAGAGACTCTTTCTGAATACTGCTGCCTTGGAAAGCTTTTATACATTAACCTTTGAGAGACACTTTAGACTTAAATTGTAGCAAGGGATCAGTGGATTGATCAATATAGAAGTTATTGGTAATTTTTTAGTCATTTCTATCTAATACTGCAAAAGTTGAACACAAGTGGCTTAAGTAGAGAGCAGGAATTTATAAAAATAGGAACAGTGAAAATAGACTATCTTGAAGTTTCTTTAAAATAAGTTTTAGATTTTAGGATAGTATTCTATTAGTAGAATAGAAAATAATTAAAATAATTTTTTTTTTTTGCTTTTTGGAGACAGGGTCTCGCTTTGTAGTTCAGGCTGGCCCTGAGCTCACTATGGTGCCCAGGCAAGCCGCCGCGAACTCAGCAATCCTCCGTCTCTGCCTCCCGAGTGCTGGGATTACAGGCGTGAGCCACCACGCCCAGCATTATATGTGGTAACTGGGGATCGAACTCAGGTCCTTGCTTTTGCGAGGCAGGCGCCGGAACCACTGAGCTAACCCTCTGGCCCTAAAATAATATTTCTAACAAAAATGGTTACAGAGATTTCCCATAGAGTCAAATCAAATTTCTTCTATGGTTAACATTTTACAGGAGAGAACGCTGTTCTTAAAACTTTTACTCTGAACAGAAAAAGAAAATAAAAGGTTAAGAAACTAAATGGGAATTCAGGTTAAAGAATCTTGTTTGAAAAATCATTGGTCACTTTCACTTGTTATGTTTGCTAAAGACAAAGCCAACCAGGTATTTACATGATGGTTACAATTAACCTAAAGACAAAGGATGAAAATAGATTTGGAGATAGAGCACTTTTTCGAACATTTGAGATTGGAATCTGTGGTTCTAGAAGGAATTTCTTTTTTTAATTTCACTTGGTTGATGCAAATCAATCTGTCAAAAGTATCTCAGAGGAACTCCAGTGTTTAACCCATTCTGAAGAACAGACCTGGACATCGTAGCTGAACTTATCACCAGCCCATATACATTGTGGCTAAAATAGCACCTCTGCATGACAGTTTGTCCATATAATTTAACTTCCAATCCTCCATCCCTTCTCCAAAAGCTATTAATTTGATTGACAAGCTACTACCGCTCCCTATACTCATAAAATGTGATAAGGCATGAACCTGAAAAGATTTCAGGTCTTTTTCCTGATGCCTTCCTTTCAGTTCATTTTATTACACAACATTAGGAAAGGACAAAGGTGAAACTCAGCATTTATTATCAATCAAAACTGTGACCAGAACTCTTAGGCTCAGTCTATTGATGGGAAATATACTATTCAGTAACTTTTTGCTTAAAATTAATGGAAGTAATGAATATATTACAGAATGGAATTTTAATCAGCATTATATTTTTTAAACTTGAGAAACTTAAGAGTCAAATACAAAAATTATAAGAAATAAGCATTTGGAACAAGATATAAAATCACAACATAGCACATTAGAAAACTTTCAGACAAATCTAAGAGAACAAAGCTAGGAGGGCAAAAATCTAAGAAGCTTCCAGGAAAAACTGTCAAATACAAAGACTAAACAGAGCTACCTCCTCATCCTGCCTGCCTTTATGCATTTCTTCCATGCTGGTCAGCTCGCAGCATTTTCTCCTTGAATTCAGTAGGACTGTGATATTTTCCATTCCTCAAAGTTTATGCACAGCACAGCCAATTTTCTCCAAATACCAGAACGATAGTCTTAGAGGTAGCACGTGTACGTGTTACAAGATGACTCACATTGTTGTAAGAAAGAGCTTGTGAGTGTGTGAAATTGGGGCCAAACTACCTGACAAAGTCCTTATTTTCTGCTTCACTGATCTTCGTTCACCAGAACAATGTATCTTACCTCTCTCCTCACCCACCTTGTACCTGTATGTTGAGTCCTGATGAGGTCTGACTTCGATCAGCTCCAGGCCCTGGTACAGGTACTAAATGCTGGCTGAAATTCCAAGAAAATTTGTAGACCAAATGTCACTTTTATGAATAGAGAGGGTAGTACCCACAAGTGCGGAGTGGTTCTGCAAATCTTCTCAGGTAGGGGAGCATAGCTGGACTATCCAGGAGATAGATTAAATTCAAGAATAACCAATTCTTGAGCTAAATTTTACAGCTTTTGATTTTTCAGTAATGGAGCAAGCTGGATGCAGAGAAGAGCATGCATGCCCTGCTAACTTGTACAACCCTTGGCATACAAAGTCGGGCATAGAAATCTGGCAAGTCTCCGTGCAACTCACTTTTGGAGCACAATAATTCTATTTCAAAGGGAGAAAATTCGGCTCCACTCAGCAGACACATAAATCTGTGCAAGTTAGATAAAGATACTCTAGTTGGGATGGAACATTAAGCAGTAAAACTATTTACACTCTCATTTTATTGAACAGGAAGCTAAATTCCACAAAGATTTCAGTATATATACACACACATATATATGTTCATATATATGTATTCAATATATATTCATATATGTATTTAATATATATATATTCATATATGTATGAAAAGAGTGATTAAAACCATATTTCCAGTTGTTTCTTTAAAATTAGGAAAATAGTGGCTTCACCTAATACACAAAGTATTGTGAAAGCATATAAGGTAGTGTCTATGAAATGTAAAATATTAAGCAGAAATAAATGATGTATGCAAAGATCTACACAGTTCCAAAAGGAAAAATCCTTGTAGTGAGGGAAAAATCCCTAGCACTTACTGGCTTATCTCTCCGTCCTCCCAAACTGTCCCGGGCAGTAGAGCTGTACTGTGAAGGTGCGTTCTTTCCTAGAGGCCGCCAGCAGCAGGGACTGTCAGCGTGAGAACAAATGCCCGCCTCCTACCGCCGGTGCATATGGCAACTCTGGATAGCAATTCCAGCCCTTTTATCTCTGGGATTAACTAAAAATTACACTGAGTTTACATCCTAGCCAAACTTTTCTTCTCTACCCTGCTCCCTCTCCTTCTGTTCCACTGACCCCAAGAGAAGTTTTTAACAAGCTTATCACACACACTCCTACCACAGAATGTGCTTCCTGGAGAGCCTCACCTGTGCCACTGACATCTTTCTTTGAAGTCAGTAAATATGTTTTATAAACATTGCACTGGTCAAGGTAAACCTTGCCATGTGCATGGTCTGTTGGTTCCTCCTTCACCAGTGCAGCTCCTGCGCCTAAGGAGACGAGGTACTCAAGGAATGTGATCAAAAGATGAGGAGACGCCCTCTGAGGAGCGGAGCTGGGACAGTGGCTCATTAGACCCTCAGCAGAACCTTGGTGTCCTTCATTCTGCTCAAGTCTGAGTTTCCAGGTCTGGAGAAACAGGCTGTGAATGCACGTAGAAACCCACCGTGTTTGAATTCTATGAAGGTAGCCAGACCAAACAGGGATCACCATTCCCTCTCCTTTAATTGCCATTTTTAGGGAGAAGAAGCTAAAATTTAGGTAGAAAGACCTTTCTGTTTAATTCGGCAGCAAAGGTAGATTATGAGTGAAGCTCTGACTCTGAAGGCCTTGCTGGGCATTTCAATATGTGCTGCTGAAAAGGTTCTTGGCAGGCACAGCGGCCTACAGCAGGTGGAAGAAAGTGGCCCCTTGTGGTACCATCTATGAAGGGTACAAAACACCTGTTGAGTGAGGAGAACTGACTTCAAGAGAGAGGAAGTGTTGGAGAAAGCAGGCATATTGCCTGTTCAAAGAGGAGAAGAGGGCTAATATCAAAAGAGAGAGTTGCTGTATTTTTTTTTTTTTTGAGACAGGGTCTCACTTTGTAGTTCAGGCTGGCCCTGAGTTCGCTATGTAGCCCAGGCAAGCTTTGAACTCAGCAATCCTCCTGTCTCTGCCTTCCCCCAAGTGCTGGGATTACAGGCGTGGGCCACCACGCCCAGCACTGTGATATGTGGTATTGATTGCTGGTGGGCATGAGTCTCCACAGCCAGCATTCTATGTGGTTACTGGGATCGAACTCAGGACCTTGCGCTTGTGAGGCAGGCACTGGAACAACTGAGCTAAATCTCCGGCCTGAGAGTTGCTGTATTTTAAAACAAAACAAAATTGCCACCCCTACTAGGAACTTTCTAATTCTTAGCAACTGCTCTCACAGTGCTTCACTTTGGTGTTTGTGCATGAATCCTCAGCGAGCTGTCTCACCCAGACATGCAGCTAAGGTCCCTTTAGGGTCAGCTAGGCTAATGAATCGTTTTGCATAGTGATGTGCCATGTACCTGCCCTCACAGACAGGACATCACTGCACTGCTTCGTTAATCCATTTGCAAAGATTTTGTCAGGTTCTGCCAGATGTGAAGAAATGTTTCCTGTGCCCTGAGCTCTGTTTAATCAGATCCTGGGCTGTCAGGTCTGGAATTTAAGCAGAAGACATGAATATCTTATTATAGGTCAAACTCCTATATTCTGCCTATTAGTGTTTTCTACTAACATTGACTCAGAGGCACCAGATCTTTCAGGATTTCAAGGAAACCCTGAAGTCTCTATTTGCTAAAGAGGCCCCAGTGCCTCTTTAATATGAAATAAAATACATCTGCATGTGGAGTCCAATCCATACCCTGCTTCTAAATTACAATGTATAGAGTACTGGATTGTTTATCAAGTACGTTATTTATTCTTATATTATGAAATCCTTGGAAGCTAAGATGATAAACTCCATTTCCTTTCTATGGGTGAAGATGCAATTTATAGGCGTAAGGTGATTCGTTCAGCAAAATAAAAAAAGTTTAGGTACTGATACCAGGCCTGTACTAAAGGTCTTTTTCAGCAACACTGAAATTTCCATAAATTTTATCCAATATTAAATATACAGTACTTCTCTCTCAGGATCTTATTTTCCCTGGTGACTGCTTCTGCTGTCTCGACCACTAGGCATCTATGACCTTCTGGTTACCTGAAGCCAATAGCTCCTAGCTGCTGCCTGCTTCTGAACTGAAGTGTGTGGTTTCTGTTTATGCTGGCCTCGTGAAACCCCACATCTTCTGCAGTTTGCCTCTTAACCCTTTCAAGTACTTCTCAAGCCCAGTGCAGTTGATATTAAATCAAAAATATATGATGCATGGCTTATTACACTACTCAGTATTTAATAGTGAATGCCAGTTGAACAGAGAAGGGAAATTTTAATGTGGATTAGACAGTGTACTGTTGGACAATGAAATCAGGAAGGAGGAGGCAGAACTGAAGTATAATTTGATCCTTCACTCTTTCATCTGCTTTCCTAACTGTCATAAGCATCAAAGTCCCCATCAAAGCCAAAGATCATTCTGTTAATGTTTGTGGCCGCTCTGGGGTTTCTGAGGCAGAAACAGTAAGCGTTGCTGTTTGAGAAGGAAGGAATATATTTTGTTCTGTAGAAGGAACTTCGCAGTTATCTCCCAGATTACCTAAAGTAATAGGAAGTCCACTTACTTGGAAATGAGCAAGTAAAAATCAGCCATAGGGAGATGCATGTCTCCCATCAGCCCCACTGATCAAGATATCTACCATTCTTCTGAATTCCTACCTCATACCAGACTGTACATAAAGAGTTATGAAGATGGCATTGATCATGCTGACAGCCTTACCTAGTGGGTTTTAGAGGTTGTGTCTCTTTCAGTGGAATTACTACTTAGGAAAAGCATACAAAATGCAGTGGATCCAGGACATAAGCAAGACAAACAAAGCAGGGCTCCCTGCAGCATACAAGCTCAAGGGTGATTATCGCCACCAGTCAACTCTCGTGAATTCGAGAGAAGATGGATGCGTGAACAACACGTAGGGAGCCGTCTTCAGACCCCGAGGTGGAGTCTGAGAGAAGTGTCCGTGCTCTGGGTAAGCGATCTAACTGCTGTGTTTTGCTAGGCCCCTCCACCGAGTCAATCCACAGCATAGTGAAAACGATAAATTCGGCTCCATCTCCTGGACTCCTCCATGGTTTTATATTTTGTATTTATTTAGAGGAGGGATTCATTCTCACTTGTTTTAATCTCTTTTCTTTTTTCTCTCTTCCTTGTACATAAACTAAAAGTTTATCTTGATCAAACATTACAAGAATTCAGTCCCATTTTACCCAGGGCATTTAGTGAGGCCAAAGAACAGAGACTGGGTAGAGACTGCATCAGGCTGACACCAGTGGCTCGCTGGAAAGAAGCTTCTGGAAACAGAATTAGAGGCAGCTGAATCCAGCTGAGACTTTCTTTCCTGCAGCTTCAGACTTTCCTCTATGTTAATTCTTCTTCCACAATTCTAAAACTTCACTCCTATACTCGCTTGCCCGGAATACATGCACCTAGAACCCACATTGCTTAGATCCAGTGGTTCATAGACTGGGGCAGAACTATCACATTTTTCCCTTACTACATCATGAAAGGTCCACGTTATATTCTCTTCTCCCTCCAAAAAATGCACAGGAAAAAAGCAAACCTTCAATAAAACCGTAATTTATTCCTAAAGGACAGTCCTGAAGTTACTCCATCTTAAATTATGGGCAGCCTACAACTTCACATATACACACATCTAGAAGAATTTAAGAGCAACAAAAATATAGACATTGAACCCCAGGCTCCCTGCTGGTCAGAAAGAAAGTGTTTCATGCATCAGAGGGTCAGCACTATTGTAATGATGGCTCTGTGGGTATAGAAAGGACATGTGGCTTTACCTCAGCAGTTTCCTTGACCAGAAAATTATTGCCTGTTTTACTTTGTGAATTTGCTGAGTCCTCAGAAAGAACAACTAAAGTACAGTTAGTGTCAGGTGGTTCTAGAGGAAATATTCCCACAGATTCTGATACTGGGAAGGGGAGAGAGAGACAGACAGACAGACAGAGACAGAGAGAAAATATTGTTGCACTTTATCAACACAGAATAAACATCACATCTCTTCACCCTGATATAACAATGAGAGGTTCAAGACAGAACTTGAAATAATTCTCTATTACTAATAACTTTTGTCACTGACTAAAACTTCTGCCAGTAGCTTTCTCAAAAGTGTCTTTTAACATGGGTAATCCAGGTGGTAAAGTCTGTGGTATAATAAGATAAAAAATATAAGATGCAATCTGTATGAAAATATATATTCATTCATTAAGCACATGTCTGTAGGGCAGTTAATAAATAACAAGCACAAGGTTATATATTGGGATGTGTCTGAGTAACAAAGAAGATAATAATCGTCATATATTTATAAAGAGGAACTCCTTTCTTGTTTACTGTATGTCTGAAACTGTGCTGTGGAGCGCAAACTTTTTCTTATTAAATTGACCCAACCAAAGCTGGACCTGGAATGGTTTGCTTAGTCTCTGGATGAAGAAACCAAAAGGGTAAATGACTTTATTGAAGCGCCAACAGTAGAAAATCATGCCACTAGGATTCAGATGGAAGTTGGTGCCTGCTAAAAACCTCAGACTGTCTCCCCGGAAGTTCTGAAGACGTGTGACTCATGAGGCAGGTTCTGGGTACTGTGTTTTGTTAGGGACGGAGCCATGATCAGTCATAGTCATTTCTAACGTGAAAACCTATTGAAGGGGATTAGACATTAATGCAAGAACTCTATACTTTTATTTTAAGTAAATGAAGTTGTAATCACATGTTCAACAGTAATACTCAATGGGTGACCTGGCTATGAAAAAGATAAGTGAGCTAGGTGTTCCGGAGCACACCTGTAACCCTGACATTCGAGGAGTCTGGCACAGAGGATCTCGAGTTCAATCCCAGCCTGGGAAATTTAGTGTCTTGGCCAGGTCCCATCTCAACATATTTTAAAAATTAGAAAGATCTGAGAATGTAGCTCAATGTGCAAGACCTAGTATCAATCCCTGGTACCATGAAATACAAAGATTAAGTAATATTATCAAAGAATATCAAGCCACAGTGGACTTAAGAATCTCATTATTCAAACAGTATCTAAATTACTTTATTATAGAAGAAATGTTTTATTTATATTTAGTGTGTAACATTCATTTTTCATAAAGTTCTTAAATATTTGAATGCTGACCACTTATACAATTATTTGCTTCAATTATCCTCATCTAGTCTAACAATGGCTTCAAAATTTTTTGATGAAGAACGGCTTTGAAATAACATTCAAAACTTCAGACTCATTAGTTGTCTAACATAGTTATCTAACATTAGTTATCTAACATATCTATCAATTCTAATATGAATTGCTTACAGCAACATAATTTTTAGCAGTTCAGAATGGTAACAACCCAAAAGCCCATCAACTGATGAGCTAAATAAAACGTGCTATATTTAACTACACAAGTCATGGCATATGCCATAACACAGATAAACCTTGAAAACATTGTTAATGGAAAGAAACTAGTCTAAAAATAATGAACTATATAATTCTGTTTATATTTAATATCCAGAATAAACAAATCTATCAAGGTGGAAAGTAAATTAGTAGTGTCTTAGCATAATGGGTGACTACTAACACTTAGAGGATATATTTATGAGTGTGGAAATATTCTAGAAATTACAGTGGCTTCACAGCTCTGTTTTATACTAACATATAAAATACAAATTAAATGAATTTTTGACATGTGAGTTTTATCTCCATAATGCTATTAGTTAGCAAAAGTTCAGAAATTCAGTTATGTCAGAAATCTCTTAGATTAAAAAGAATCTAATCTAAGCAGGCTGGTCTTATCTTCAATGATATTCATTCGGTTTCAAGAAGGTTGCTACAGTTCTGAGCATCACACACAGATATAAAGATGTGCAAGAATGAAGGAGAAGTAATGTTTCACAAACCTTAGTATAACATGTTTCAGAAAGTTACAAATAAATAATATGATGAAAATCCATGCAGCTACCTCAGAGATTGAGCGATAAAGTAAGCAAGCCAAATTTATCTTAATTCTTACTTCCTATGTGTTTATCTCAGGCACCACGTAGGCTTTTTAGGGTTTTAATTTCATACACATGGTACAGTAGGACACATTACCCAACACTCACAGTTTAAAAGGGGTTCCAGTCCATCGCTGATGGGTTCCAAAGCAGATGGCATCAATGACAGGGTAAAATTACAGAACCTTTACTTTCACTTCCATGATTGGGCACGTAAAAATTAAAATCATTTGTAATTCAATCTTTGTTTTAAGCATCTCATAACACATATACAATTGTCACTTGCTGTTTGCAAAGTTTGTCTGATGAGATGTTTGAAATATATAAACTTCTATGGTTTCATATTTTGAACACAAATAAGAAAATTAGGAATTAAAATTTTAAAAGATTGAGACATTGTGACCTGTTCCTGTCGTCCCAGCTATTCAGAAGGCTGAGGCAGGAGGATCATTTGTGTCCAAGAGTTTGATACTAGTTAGGATGTGATAAGCAATATATAAAATGAAAATTTTTATTATCTAGTACATTGAATCTTATCCTAATTTAGGAAACCCTCTGTGTCTAACAATACTGTAGGTTTTGATAGATAAAATGTATCAAGCTAAGCCAATTTAAGTTGAAGGAACTCATAATAGTTACCTGAATTTGGTTTAAATTATAAATTGAAATTATAAATTCAGTCTCTTTGACAGCTTGGTTTTTGCCCTCCAACTGAAGGAATATTTAATAATATTAATGATGTGGGTTTGGTTCCACTTTTCTGAATTTATTAATGATTTTTGGGTTAATATATATACTACTGTATTTCATTATCACATTTGGTATAGTGCCATATACTGAAAGGTATTCCATTTGCTAAAATATGCATTTTTAAATTATTAGGTAAAAATAAACTCAGTATCTTTATTTATTGTATTGCTCCCCTTGTTATTGTTTATTCATCATTAATAGATGGTACATTCCAATTTATCACATTTTTTGATTTAAACATTTTTAGAATATGATAAGCAATACATAAAGTGTAAATTTTTATTTCCCTAGTACTTTGAATCTTATCCTAACGTAGGGAGCCCTCTGTCTCTAATAAGGCTCTCTCTTAGGAAGAGCGGCACGATGTTGGCACATCGTTGCCAGTCATTTTATGTTGATACGCACATTAGTCCTACAATATCTTTTCTCTGTTTTACTCTCAAGCCTTCTGTGTGCTTGTTTTCCGTGTGCCTCTTCAACAAAATTTCAACCTTGACTTGTATCACCTCCATTTATATTTAGCCTCCCAACTATCCCTTCAAGTCCTCTTCATAATATTCTTTAAAGCCACCCACCTGTTTGCTACCATCCTCATCCCCGTCATTTCACCTGGCCTGCGCTGCGCGGAGGCTTCCCTAGCCAGGCATGAGGTCTTCTGATACATTTTCCACTCGGAAGCACATCTTCTAGATTTTTAAACCTCATGAGAACAACATCTGAACTGAGAAACCCTTTTGCCTCGTCTCCGGGATAATCCTGTGTCTGACTGTGCCAATTTTACCATCTTCGTTCTACCTGATTCTCTGATGTTGGTGCCTCAGGGATATTTTAGTTCTGTTCTCCAAATATGCCATATATGCTGCTGTTGGGGTTTTCTTGTGTAATATGTGCTAAAACTTTGCATCTCAATTCAAAATCTCAATGAGACCTCAGTTATTATTATATATAACTATTATGTAAAAGCATACAAATCCCATCTAAACTGAGCTATATTACAAGCTCCAAAAATTTGTCACCAGAGATTTCCCATATAATTGTTTCATTGTTTTTCATAAACCCCATTTCTTGCCACAGAAATGACCACTGCAAATTGTTGTAGAGTAGTGGTGGTGAAGCTATGGCACAAAGGCCATTGTGTTTTTCTTTTAAAAGATGTGAATATAGGGCTGGAGGGTTAGCACAGTGGTTCCGGCGCCTGCCTCGCAAGCGCAAGGTCCTGAGTTCGATCCCCAGTAACCACATATAATGCTGGGTGTGGAGACTCACGCCCACCAATAATCAACACCGCATACCATAATGCCAGGCGTGGTGGCTCATGCCTGTGGTCCCAGCACTCGGGAGGCAGAGACAGGAGGATTGCTGAGTTCGCGGCGGCTTGCCTGGGCTCCATAGTGAGCTCAGGGCCAGCCTGAACTACAAAGCGAGACCCTGTCTCAAAAAAAAAAAAAAAAAAAAAAAGATGTGAATATATGAGATTTTCCTTTCTAAATTAAACTGTCAGTATTCAGGTAAAATTACAATGTTGACACTTTGCTACAAATGAGTGGGTTTTGGTTCACAATTCAGGGACCCAGTCTCTACAAGTTTCACCATTTATAGCCTTGCAGACTTTTCTTTTATCATCATTTATATAAAGAAGGCTTTGACCTTTCATTTTCATAAATAACATCACATTATATGTGTTATTTGATGACATCTTTATTCACTGAATTGTATGCTTTAGAACCTTGGTTTTTTAAATCAAGTGTCATCATCATTTATCTATCTGAAATCAACTGAAAAGTATTTGAGATTTCTAAATTTGAGTTTTTAAATGTAGTACCTCAGTAAGTGTCCCTATATAAGTGTAACTGTGAAAATTGCTACTATTTCTATATAATCTTTACTAGGTTTATTGATACATTAGGAATTTGTAGTGTACATGGTTATCTTGATGCTACTTTTTCCCCATAATCGCCTCCCTTCAACCTCTCTTCCCTCCTTCTTTACAAAATCTTTGTTTGCATTTTTCCTTCTTTTCTCTTTTGCTATTTTCAACAAATTGATCAATAACAAATGCTGGCAGGGTTGTGGGGAAAAGGAATCCTTCAGCTCTGTTGGTGGGAATGTAGACTGGTGCAACCACTCTGGAGACCAGTGTGGAGATTCCTCAAAACACAAGGGTGAGAGATTTAATTTGATCCTGTTATTCCCCTGCTAGGAATATACATGAAAGAGTTAAAAGCATCAAACTACAATGATATGTGTGCATCCTGGTTTATAGCAGCATGATTTTTAATGGCTAAACCTTGGAAATAGCCCAATTGGCCATCAATAGATACTAATGAATGGATAAAGAAAATGTGTTTTTTTAGATATACAATGACATAAAGGATAAACTTGAGACATTCTAGTTAAATAGATGTGCCTCGAGACTGTATTCTTAAATAAAATAAATCAGATAATGGGTAAATATTGCATTATTTTTCTGCCATTGAGAAACCAAAAGTGTAAAGAAGGTCCAAAATATATAATGGATATAGGAAGAAAATGTTCAAATAGGAAGGGAAACTAGGGAGAGGGGAGAGGAGAAAGGGGAAGAAAAAGAGCAAGAAATATAATCTCAGAAATGGCACTGCTAAACTAAAAGTTCTGCAAGGTTAGTTTTTCATAATGTTTTTCAGTATTCCTGTTCTTTTCATCTACTTGATCTTTAAAATCATTCTGTCAGTTCTATGCAAAAGCTTTTCATAATATGATTAGGGATATCAAACAAGAGATAAAATTATATGCTAGAAGAATGGCATTAAAAGATCTTTTAGGTTTATATTTTTAAATTTATGTATTTATTTTATATTTTTATATTTACGTAGACAACGAAACTAAGTTTGGCCTCAAATGGTAAAGAATTAAACCTATTATGTAGACCTACACAGAAAAAAGTATGTTAAAACATTAGTAGTGATTGTCACTAGTTGTTAGGAATAGATGTTTATTTTCCTATATTATAACCTACTGCTCTACATTTTACATAATGAATATTGTAATTTATGCAATATAAAATGTATTTCTTACCAAATAAAATAAAACCTACCAATGTACATATCTCTAGTAGAAGAATGATATAGTGTGAACACTTTTCTATAAAAATGAAATTAGTTTAAGTACAGAGTCTATTTGTCTTTCAAAAGAGTGAATATGGGTTGTTTAATTTTATCATTCAATTTCATGCAAAAAAATTCTGCCTTGTTGCCTGAAGATACTATGTTGTGTGCCAGTAAACAAGAAAAGACAAAGTAGGAATTCAGTGTTACTTTTATATTTCAACAAGAACCATAATAATGTAATAAACATACAAGTGCTGGTCAGACTCACTTTAAGTCTGTTACAACAAAGCTCAAGTTGGCTGTCAGGTCTACCTAGCAATCAGCCTGTATTTCTCACTCAAGTTGTTCTCTTCTCTTAGAGTTTTTACTTCTCCTTTTGCTGAGGAAATGAAGTTGCAAGCAGGAGATGGCCTGTGGCCTCGCTGCTCCTCCAACCTTACCGACATGACTGCCATCATGGGCTCAGTGGTCTCTCTGTTGGGACTAATGAACTGTCCGGAGTTCACCAGTCTGTCCCCACTTTACTACTATGATGAGTCCTTCTCTTTTATCTACTCCCTTTCAATAATGATTTGCTTATTCAAACATAAAAAATCTCATACTATGGATTTTTCAGCTGTATTTGGATTTCATTCCAGATACGCACTTTGAGTAATAGTTAGGAAAATGAAAACAGAGCTGATGTTTTGCAAGATAAGTGAGTTAACAAGTATGACACATATGAGGAGACAGAGTCCTTCCTCTAGTTCCCACTTGGGTCTTAGTAACCAGAATTTCAGTGTGAATCATGTACCTCTTGACTATTTCCAGCTTTCTCTTTCTTGTAGTTTACATCCCGTGAATTTTAGACCACATGAATTTCTAAATATCTGATCCTATAAATTCTCGCTACCACCACCATTAATCTGTTGTTGTTTTATCTTGCAAGCCCACTTTTATTATTTTTATCAGCATTCAAACATAATATACTCCCTTCTATGTTTAAAAAAATAAGTTTTCTTTTCCTGACCTCACAATCAAGTAACTGTCCCGATTCTCTAATCCTTCCTTTAGAAAATGTTTTTAAAAATTCTCTTTCGCTAACAGTTCTCCTCTGGCTGCCTCTTGAATACTCTGAGGCAATTTGAATTCCTAACTCTTTGAAAGTGATTTTGTCAAAACGCCGAGGACCTTTTACCAAAATCCATATGGACATATTTAGTAGTCAAGTATCATTCTCCTTTGAGTTCAGTTCTCAGTAGCGTTTGATAGTGGCAATTGTGCCTCTTTTGAAAACAATCTTCTCTATCCCTTGACTTTTCTCTCTTTCCCAACATCTAAATATTATATTACAGTGTCCCAGGACTCAGTCTTTGTTACTTTCTAGGTATGATCTTGCCCAGCGCTGTCTTTCACCTCCATCTGCATGTTCCATGCTTCAAAAATATATTTTGTACTAAGTTGTCCTCTGCCTCTGAACTCACACATTCTGCTGCCCACAGAAGAGCATCCTCAGATTTCAGACATTTCAAATTTAACTTGTCCAAAACTGAAATTTTGCATCTGTTCCTAATGTTTCCTCATTGTGTGCTCTATTTCAGTAGATCAGATAATAAGTTGGCTTTCTCTTCAAGTTACATCCATCTTTAATTTTATCTACTGTCTCCATAACAGCACCTTAATGTCACACCTTAGTGACTGCAAAGCTGTCTGAATTCTCTCTGGCCCCATTCTGTGCCCCTAGTTCCACTCTCTATGTCACAGTTGAAGTAGTGAAAATATCTTATCTGCCTTAAATCTTCCAGTGCTTTTTCTACTCGCGTAGAGTAAAATTCCAAGTCATTACCATGGCCTATGACTCCATGCAGTTTTTTCTCCACCATGAGCTTCTGACTTTCTTCTGAACCTTACTCCATCTCCACTCCTAATTTGCTGTTCTGTGAAAGCTGTGTGGTATCTCAAGGCCTTTGGGGCATACTAACTCCTTCTCTGTTGACTAAAAACCTAACCTACCATCACCTCCGGTTTGTAGGTTTCTTCTCCACATAATCACCTCCTAGAAAGATTTTTCTTTACAACTGTATACAAAGATTACAAACTTCCTAAGCCCTGCCTGTTCTCTTTTCTTGTTTGTTTTATAATTATTCTTGGCATATATTACTACTAATCTTATACTGTTATCAACTGATTTTCTGAATCCCAGCAGAGCTCTGTGCAAAATACATCAGAAGAGGAACCTTGGTTTGTGGCTGCATCACTAACATAATATACAGTGCTTGCAAGTAACAGGCACTCAATAAGTATTTGTTGAATAAGAAAATGCAATACATCATGTTATTTGGGTCATTTAAAGTTTTAATTGCTTACATTTTAACCTTGTTGTTAGGGAAGACCTTTAGCTTGCACATTTCACTCATGAATCAAAAGTCATGTTAACAAGGTGTCTAGAACCTTGAGGGCATTTTTAATACACAAGTCATCACAAGAATTGAGAAAATAAATTAATGTGTGAGAAAGAATGGCTCTCTAGGAGCCCACTGTGCTGATTTGGGCTGGCAGTACAATACCTCTGGTCCCTTCAGAAGAGGTTTATCCCTCAGGTTCCTATCCTTTTGGCAGACTATGGTTATAATTTTGTTTGAACAAAATCTCAGGGCTTGGGATGATGAAGTTTCCTCCCAGCTCTGTTAATTACTAACTGTGTGACTTTAGTCATGTGGCTCTCCCCTCTCCAGGCTTCAGATTTCTCACCTGTAAAACCAAGGTAATTATCCTGACAGCGCTTCCTAGGGATGTTATGAGGAGCAGTTAATGATAATAATCATTAAAGAATTATTTCCGTCTTCATTGGGTTATTAATTAAGTGTCACTGTGTGCAGAACTCTATTAACTCTGAGAGAAGCAAAGTCAATGAATAACAAGGAATGTAGCAGACACTGTATTCTGACTATGGGAATCCCTATTACTAGGAACAGAAAATGATGGCTTCATGCCAAGAGAAATGAACTTCCACACAACCACAAATTCCAGCCATCCTTTCTATTATCTAAAACTTTGCTTTCTCAGTAGTGTAGTAATAGGAGAAGCCACAGTGGTTTCATGTAAGAGAGTTTCAAAGCATTACTGGATCTCAGCGGTTCTGTTTCTGCTCCACACTTTGACTTTAGAGATAAAGTAATTGATAACCAGATTTGAGAATTTTCTATATTCACCAGACTTAATCTCTAATCTCCTAACTCCCCAGCCCATTTTACTAATTGACATTCTAGGTGGCCTTTTACTGTCCCAAGAAAATCGTAGTGGCCACATTTTATTGCAGGCACCATAAATGGCTACCTCTTTTTGATGAGAATCAGTAATTTTAGATAACTAATTTAATGACAGCTACTCGTCTAGAGTTCTCCTCTGGTCCAGGTAAAATTTTAGTAGAAGATGCTCATATTCTGATAAAAGATGGTCAATAAGAAACATTTTTTGAGCATCCAATCTCATTCTATCTAAAACTTTGTCTAGGCATTGCAGATGTTATTTTAGTTTACCTTTATGGTAACCATAGAAGTATTATATTTACTAGATGTTAATGGTTTTAATACATATTTAATAACAGAACACCAAGAAGCTTACATAACTTGTCCAAAATGACATATTTGTTAAGTAAATTAAATCAAAATTTATCCTAAATTATTTTCTTAGCACAATATAATCTAGAAAAATGTGGTTCAGTGGAAACCTGCGCATTTATAGTAAGAATCAACCAATTTTCCATGAAAGTCTAAATATTTTTTTTGGTCTAAAAAGTTCCGTTCCACTGATTCACCTCTGCCATCCAGTATGATAATTAATACAATGACAAGGGCTGTACTCCAACCCAACTTTACAGAAACAAGAGGCTTGCTCACAGAAATGGTGTAATGACTTGGGTTTAGATGCCACCCTAAATACAGTCATAAGTGGGGCTTTTTCAGAGGCAGTTAAATCTACAGTGCATGACACGGGAATTGAGTCACAGTGCAATGTTGGATCAAGGGCATTAAGATTAAAGTGATGCACGTCCTAAGTAGCCCAGATAAGATAGAAGAGATAGAAAGAGCTGTGGTCATCCCTTGTTTGCTATCTTCTGCCTGCTGTGGACTCTTTCTCCTCTGCAATACCTGTCTGCCACACCACCCTGCCTTGGAGCCAGCTGACTATGGACTGAAATCTCTACAAACTGTGACGTACTATAAACCTTTCCCCCTCTAACTTTGCGTGCTGGAAATTTTGTCTCAACAACTAGAGAAAAGCAACTAAGACAGATGTCTGGCCAACGCCTAGCCCAGAGCTTCTCTTTGAGTCATAGGATTCTGACTCCATGGGAAGTGTTCTACGGTGGACACTATAAAAGACACGCAAATTCTATTTGTGAGAAGATCAATGCAAGTTTTTCTTCCACTGTGGGAAAGCCAATTTTGCTTTCCATTTTCATATTCATTTCAATATTCCTGATCTATATACATGTCTATTCTTTAAGTTCTCTTTTGATTTGACTTGGTATTTCCTGGTCCCATTGTTTAATTTATGAGTTAAATAAGATATTGAACCTACATTTAACTTATACCTGTATAAGAGTCATGATTTTTCCCTTTTTAAACATTATCTCTTACATGGCATTACCATATCCCTTTTACTACGTTCTATCTTGTAAAAATATGACAACTTTTTTCTTAGTGTGAAGAGAAAGAAAAGGACAAATATTTCTGGGCCCCATAGAGACACAGAATAGCCCTCCACTGGCTACAAGGTGCCATGATTTTTTTTTTTCACTTGTGCAACATGAAAGTTGCTTCCCATCAATCATGCCAGTTCATGTCATAGATGACTACATCAATGCAATTTTTTACGGTACAAAGTTGATAGGAGGAAAGAAGGCTACCATTACACTGAAGTGGTCTCCTTTATAGCCTTTGCAGTAGTATTTTCCATTATATGCTTAGCTGGTCCACTGAAGATAAAGACCATTTAATCCTGAGAATAAACATGTTCCCTCACACTTGCTAACTACCTCAGTCTTCCAGACTCCTCCTGAATTAGACATTTTAGAAGTGAACTGAACAAGAGCTAGCCATTGACAGACCTTTACTAACAATCTTTAATTATCAAACTTGGAAGAAAACTGAAGGGTAATTATTTCATATCAACTAAAACTAGAGTCATAATATCAACAATAATTAACATCTTCTCGTGTTGCTTATGTTAAACAATATTTTAAATGTTTTTATATATGTAGAATGTCCAAAATAGAATACCCATGGTCTTGATAAAATTAGTAGCAATTCCCTCTTCAATCAAAGAGTAGCTCAGTTTCTACAAGTTATAGGATTATTTTATTTATGGATGATGTCTGATTTTATCAGAAGATAATTTTATAATATGAAAATGATGAGCAACTCTTTTTTGATATCACAGATCAAACATAAAACGTTGAACTTGTGAGAAGAGCTAAACCCGGCCCAGAAAATAATGATGGTAAGTACAAAGTAATTTGTCTTAGTGTGTGCAGCTAGTAAAAAGATGTAATTTAAATGTGGGATTTCTCACTATAGTATGCTCTATTAGCTAGATTTCTTATTGCTGGGATAAAATACCTCACACTTACAACTTAAAGGAGGAAAGGTATAATTTGGTTCATGGTTGGTCTCCAGGGAGTCAGGCCATGGTTGGCCGGTTCCAAGGAGAAGCATAGAGGAAAGGGTGTGTTAGAGCAAAGATGCTAAGACACGTGTTCAAGTAGCAAAGTAAGGGAAGAAAGGCAGAGAGGAAAGGATAAGATACCAGTGGTACCCAAAGTCACGATGACATGGCCCATCCAGACACACCCATGTGTGTGCTTCCTCGGGCTCCTGGGAAACTCTCGAGCCAACCAAGTTGAAAAGTAAACTAAGCAGTCACACACGAACATCACTGTGTTTGCATCTGCACGTCCTTCAGATCAGAAGCAGCGAGAGGCACAGTACTGAGGGTGCACTGTGGCTGATGACGAAAGCCAGTGCCAGCTCTGGAGGATGCTCTTATTCTTCTTTATTCTGCTAAAATCTATTCCCCTTTAGTTTCTTTAGTCTCTTAGTCAAAATTCTGGGATTCTCACCGCTCCACGGGCGTCCCTCCTGAAGCTGCACGCTCGGTTGACGAGGGCGACCACCCCGACGGAGGAGGTCAGGGGTGTACGAGCAGCCGTGCTTCCCTGCTAGAGCCTCCAAACAAGCTCTCGAAATTTTGGGATAAAGTTGACATCTGTTCTAGTTTGATTATGCCAGGCAGTATTTTGAATGTTTTTTATATATTCAGAATATCCAGAATACAGTTTTGAAGTCATAAGATTTGTATTATATTTGAACCTCAAAATAAGAGGAAAATCAAGAAAGTTGCCTTTTTAAAAAGGTTATGGTCAGAAGAATTGATTGTTACACATGCCACGGAAAGAAAGAGGAAGAAATAATTACACTCATCCCATGGACAACCAATAGCATTTTTAAATACTTTAGAAACATAATTCTTTGTATTTGTATTTATTTTTAAAGCCAGATTTTTCAGAAAATGTAGATACTCAGCTATTTAGAAGCATGACTGATGTTTGAAAGCTTGGAGAGATTTTGTCTTCCTCTATGTACAAGCATTATTTAGCAGGATAACAGACAGACATGAATGGACTCCTGACCTTGACTAGCAAGTACAAGTTCTGATTATCATTCGGATAAGGAAACATAAATATATACACACATCACTCTCTTGAGACACCTGTGTGGCAGCTCTGTCAGAGTCATCATTCTAGGTAGGTTTTGAAAATGCTTTTGTTTTGGACAGGTTCAAACAACTGCTGCAAAGTTTCAGTTCCATTAACAGAAAACACACACACACACACACAAAAAAAACACCATGGGAAAAATGAGAAAGTTCACTGGCCAATAGGGAATTTGGAGGGCAAATTTCCAAGTATAT
>PVIC010030619.1:0-21804 GCA_004025085.1 Thryonomys swinderianus
CCTTCCTTCCTTCCTTCCTTCCTTCCTTCCTTCCTTCCTTCCTTCCTTCCTTTTTTCTTTCCTTCCTTCTTGTGTTGCAGATAGATTCTGTGTATGTTTCCTAAATTAGGACTGAAGTTCATCAGTTAGAGTAGTAATTTCTGTGCATATTCCTAAAGCTCCTAACGTGTTGCTCTCCTATGCAGTAGGCAGTAGTCAGAAAGAAAGCCTTTTCTGGTAAGTCACCAGAGCCTCAAAAGCTCAGTAAAATTTTAATTTACTCAGATAAATTTTAATCTTGCTTTGAACAAAAACAAATATTTAAAATAAATCACTTAAACGCTTTCTACTTCAGTTTCTCCATTTTTCAAATACAGTTGATTCCTGTATTTCCACAGTAAAAAGTTTACTGAATCAACTCATAAGGATTTTTAATTACTTTAATGAAACACAGATGCCACTATAGATTTATTAGTCGTAATTTCTTAAGTTAATCTGTATCTTTTGGCAATGGGGTCCCTTCTAGTTGTGGAACTTGGGTCAGGGCTTTCAAGCAGGATGCTAGCAAGCTGAGTCAGCATGTAGAGCTTTTCTTGCCGAGAACTGAACATCTGAGTGTGGCTGGAAGCTGGTAGAAGTGAGAGTGGTTCCAGCAGCCCACGATGCATGATTGTGTGGCTGTGAATCTGCTAGAGTCAAGTTTCTAGAAAATGAGGAACACAAAGGGGATTATTCCAAATATGTCTTTATATTGAATCTCTGGTCCAAGAAGAGAAGATACCAAAATGTATTTGGTGCCTACCAAAGACACCTGGACTAGAAAAGCTCTGAAGTATGCACTGATCTTAGTGATTTCCTCTCCGTTAATGCATAGGAACCAGGCATGAATGTCTAAAGCTACCCATGTGAGGCTGTGTGCAATCTGAACAGAAATGGACTAATCCTCCTCTTTTGCTTCAGTTCCCCATGTGTATGTAGTTGAGCACTCCTTGTTATTTGGGAAGCATTTCAAATGAGGCAGGTACTAATAGTCATTATATAAGGTTTATGAGCTTACAGCTTAATTAGAAGTAGGTAGAGAAGACACTCATAGGAGAAAAATGTGCTAATTCATATTAAATGTTACGGATGAGTATATCCTATCCCAAATAAAATATTACCAAGCCTGCTATCCTGTAGGCATTTGGGGAATATGTAAGTTCAGACCAATTCTAGCACCTTATGCATGGTAGATAAGCATTCTATCACTCACTGAGCTACTCTCTTTGCTTTGTTTATCCATTAATCAAAGATCAAAATATAGCACTTGTTATATTCAGCATGGATAAATGTCAGAGTTTGTGGGACTGTGCATGTCCTTTTGGTATTTTTTAAGTTGATTGGTACATTTTTCATATACATTATGATGATATTCATCATTGTGATTTTGTACATGCACATGGCATATCTTGATTCTTATTTTTTCCTTTTTCCCCTGCCCTCCCTTCAACCTCACTGGCCCTCCTCATTTATGAAGACTTTGTTTCAATTTTTCCTTCTTTTCTCATATCTTTTTTCTTTTCCCTTCCCCCTCTTCTATCCCTTCCCCTATTCCTTCCCTTTGAACCCTTTCTTTCTGTTTCACAAGTGAAAGACTAAAATCAGAAAGATTTCCCAAATATGATAATAATAGTAGAAGTTACAAAACAAAATGCTCTATATAATCTGAATCCAGGATTGAGATGGTGGCAGTTGGTACTGGAACAAGAAACTAAAAGTTAACAGTATTTCTAAAAAAAAAAAAAAAAAGGAAGATTACTTCTAGTTTATTGAAGAGAAGAAGCAAAAGTCAACATTCCTTCTGTCTTTGGCCATACATAAAAGGGTAGAGAAGACTTAACAAGTGACAGGGGCCAGAGTGATGGCCATGTTGATGTTTAAAATGATGAACACAAAGCACTGCCTCACAAGTGGTCACACTGCCGGACTGGGGCTGCATGTTTGAAGTTGATAAATTAAGCTTTTACAGACAGTTTCTATTAAGTATGTCCCAAAAGATAAGAATAAAGAGATAAAGGTAGATTTTGGAAAAATAAGGACAAATTAAGATTGGAAAACAGATTAGAAATAAATTAGAGGAGGAAAGCATGCCCTGAAATGTTACAGAGAACAAAGACAGAACAGAGTACTTAAATTTAAGGAAAGAAGACAATCTGTAAGGAGACAGTGATCAATCTAGACTCTAGAATATTGTATTCATATCATAATCTGAGATTGTGGAATATGAACAATGAAGAAACACCTTAGGTTTTTCCAGAAGTGTGCCATTAAATATATTTTAAAATACACTTGCAGAGAGCTATAAGGGCAGTTGTTGAAAGGTAGGGAGAGGTATTTGTTGCATGTCAGAAAGAAACCTAAATCTTCCTTTGTTTATTGTTGTGCTATTTACATACAATTTTTGCTCACACATTTCTTTTTGCTCCTGTAATAATCTTATAATGACTCGAGTCTATGTTATTAACGTGTGCAGTTTTGAAGCTGGCACAATGCTGGATATATGCACTTAATACATGCTTCAGAAGATTGGCACAGAATGGAAGGAGAGAAACAGAAGTGTACTTGAGAAACACTATAAATAAAAAGAATCTATTTGATTCCATGTGATTCCCAGCCTAAATCAGAAATATTGAGTATGTGTGAAGGCAGGAAGCCACAGTTGTAGATACAAAGGGAAAAGTCTTAGGTTTCATGAAGTGATACAGAAAACAGGAGACATATCTCAGTATTTCCTAGGAAAGGTGGGGGGAATGCAGACTGAAATGATTTCATTTGAATGAAGATTGAGACAATTTTAAAGAACCATGGATATTGGATATTTGTCCACTCTTTTGGGGGGATTTTTTTTTTTTTCTTTTTGAGACAGGGTCTCATGTTATAGTTCAGGCTGGCCCTGAGCTCACTATGGTGCCCAGGCAAGCTGCCGCAAATTCAGCAATCCTCCTGTCTCTGCCTCCCGAGTGCTGGGATTACAGGCGTGAGCCACCACGTCCAGCATTGTGGTATGCGGTGTTGATTGTTGGTGGGCGTGTCTCCACACCCAGCATTATATGTGGTTACTGGGGATCGAACTCAGGTCCTTGCTCTTGCGAGGCAGGCGCCGGAACCACTGAGCTAACCCTCCGGCCCTTGGGGGGATTTTATAATTTTTGTGTATTACTGTCATCTCTGTAAGTCATATACATTTTTAAGGGATTTAATGTTTTGATCACAATGATTATTCCTTCTTTGTTCACAGCTGAAAAGACTAATTTATGTTTAAATGTCTAAGAATGTTTTATTTAATTTATTTGATCTATAACAGCATCTGCTAGAAATTGGATGCTCATATAATTTGGAGCCTTCTTAGATTTGAACTGGGTCCACACACTGTGTTTTGCATGGTAAAAGGCATTATTCTTCATGTTTGTTCAGTAGGATGATCTATTTAGTGGTGTAACGCTGCTGTGGGTCCTTTACCATATGACTTACAATGCATTGTTACAGTTTATTTCCCACCCTTTTAATCCATAGAGCAGTTGCATGTATTTCAGCATTCTCTAATTACCCACTCTCTGTGGAATGACAAGTCAAAAGATGACAACACAGCCCAGTCATCAAGATGGGTCTGTCTAGTGTGTAAATGAGATGTGCGTGGCTTTTATCCAACTTTGGCAAAGATATCATGGCGCAGTGTGACAGGAACTGCCAATAAATGCGGTGATTTCTACATGGAAGCATTCCCTAGATCAAAGTAATGAATAAGCCCTCCCTGTCTATGGAGGGTTTTGTTTGTCTGGTTTGATTAACTTGTAATGAGAATTGGTGGGATGATATGAAATAGGTGTGTTATTTTAGTTTTATGGAGTCAATATTTATTGAGTAATGAGTGAGCAATGAATTGAGTCAGAAAAAGCAGGACTGAGTAACAGAGAAAGAGGGAATGGTATCCTTTCCATCTCTAACAAGAAATTTTGCCTCCTGGTAACATGGCTACTATGGTCTTCCTCTTCCCCTTTGGTAGAGGAGTATGGGTAGAAAAAAAACTGGTCTAGCAGAAAGTCCAGTTAATATCAACCATGTGATTTCCCCAGCACAGAGCTCATTACCTGACCAGGATGTTCTCCTTGTCACAGTTGTTCTGTCCTCTCTCTGCCCTACAATCATGGAGAGCAGCATTCCAAAGCACAGCTGGAAGCAGTGTCCCTCTCCTGCAGCCTTTCCATGGGGATCAGTGTCTCTAGGGAGAGCTGGAGGTATTGCCAGGTTATTGTTTCTTCTCTGTATGTCTTTTTCATCAAGGGTCCCTTTGTGTCTCTGCTCTTCTTATCCTGACATTGGTGGTATCTGCAAGAGACAGTGGGTTTCCTTTACTGTGTCCTGACTCTTCCGTGAGAAATGCCCAGCTGCCCTGTGTGGATGACTCATGCCATGCTCTAGCAGGGGGTCTCATGGGTCAGGAGGTGAACGTGCACTTCCCTCAGGTTTGGCCACGCAGGTATCTCAGAAAATAAATTGTAGGTAAGGGGAGGAAAGAGTACTCCCTTCCTCTCCATGGTTCTCACATCCTACATACTTTACTCAATATAGGTCCATTTCTTTTCAGTTACACTGTTCAAAGGTATCCATCAGTGGATAACCAAAACTGATTGGTTGCATGACTCTTGTATAGTAAATCTGTTGGTGTGCAAGTTCCTTGTATGAAATCATGCAGCATTTGCTTATAGCCTACACATATTTTTCTATATAATTTAAACCATCTGCAGACTACTTACACAATACCTAATTCAGTCAATATAAGTGCTATGCAAATCTTAAGTACTCTGTATTTTAGGGATTATAAGAAGAAAAAGTTTAAATTTTCAATACAGATGGAATTTTTTTTGACTCAAAATTTTTTCAATCCTTGGGTGTAGAAAACATAAATATGGAGAGCCAAGATTAATATAATTAAGTGCCCATGTACCAGTCAGTGGTGAGGGGTATCTTTGACTTGGTCTAGAAGTGCAGCCAAGCTTGCATCCTGTGAAGATGTGCTATGAGTATGCACTTCTCTTCATATTTTCTCCCAGGAAAACCCCTTCCTTGCAGAAGCTGTCATTTACAAGTGTTTCTCAGAGTGAAGCTCTGAGACCACCTGGTTCAGAATCCCTGTGAAGACCATAGGAGGCATCCATAAAACTTCAATTCATGAGCAAACTCTTGGATTCAGTGTATTTAGAGTGATCCTGGAAAGCTTTACCTAAACAGTATCCAAGAACATTTTTTGGCTTCTGAAGTTTGATACTAATTAATAGCCTAAGTTTAAGACAGTGGTACCTTGCCAAATACACACTTTTGTTTTCAAACCATTTGTGAACCATCCTTTTTAATACAAACACCAATGTGGCCATCTTTTACAAAATCATAGAACTAATCAAGTTTGGGAACCAATTTCCCATATAGTCTTTATAAATGTCATTTTACATATAGTCTTTTTCCATTGGAAAGGATGGTGTCAGGGAGGGACTTGTACCTCAGGGGCATTGTGCATGCTTAGTGTATGTGAAGTTTTGGGATCAAGCCCAAAATCAAAGGAAAATAATAGAGACAGAATGAAGAAATTTGGGAAGGAGAGAAGGAGGAATGAGAGAAGATGCTATTAAGAAATGAAACTAAGGGTCGGAGATTTAGCTCAGTGGTTCCCACACCTGCAGCGCAAGCGCAAGGTCCTGAGTTCGATCCCCATACCACATAGAATGCTGGGCGTGGTGACTCACACGCACCAGCCATCAATACCACATACCACAGTGCCAGGCATGGTGGCTCACGCCTGTCATCCCAGCACTCAGGAGGCAGAGACAGGAGGATTGCTTAGTTCCAGGCTTGCCTGGGCTACATAGTGAGCTCAGGGCCAGCCCTGAACTACAAAAAGCGAGACCCTGTCTCAAAACAAAAAACAAAAACAAAACCAAGAATAATACTAATTTTCAGAAATATTAACATCAGAAGTATAAAAAATACAAAATAGTAACAAACCTAAGAAAATTGCAATAACAAGTTTTGTTGTGAAAATATCAAGAAAATATGAATATCGAGATGTCATAAACCTTAGGATTCATCTTGATATAAATTTTGACACCTCAGTAGTTTGAATAGTTGTATATATATATATTTTTAAAACACATTTGTATGCCAGAGTTTTTATTACTTGAGATCCTGGGAGTATCACTGATTAGCACAGAGCCCTTGTTCCAAGAGACAACGAGGTAACCAAAGATTCACCTTTTACCTGACTCATCTTTCTGGAAGTCTGGACCTCTGAAAACATTGTAATTTTTCAGCAAGAATAATGACAACAATTGCTCCTGTCCATTGATTGCTACTCCATTTGTAAGACAGTCTCTATATATTTTCTCAAAATCACTTGAAAACTATTATTCATGTTAGATGATCCATATCCATAGTTTGATGCTGCTGTTGAAAGACTGCCACATATGTTAATTTGCTAATCAATTCAGCAAATTTGTAGGAGAATCTGCTATACACAGACCATATTTTGATTTCTGAAAATACAGAATAAGAAGACACTTTCTCTTCCTACAGGAATAGTACATTCTGAGATGAGACAGACATAAGTAAAAATTAAGCTAACGTTATCCATCCATAGAAGTACAGTTTGAAAATGATACAGAAGTATGATAACATGAAACAGAAAATTGATATATTATTGAAGTTGATATTAAAGTTAAAAACTTTTCCTCTTTGAGAGAAAAATGCCTAAAAATTTGAGATAAATTTATTTCCAATTTACATTTCTGATGAAAAAGTGTCCTATAATATAATAAATACTCTTAAAATTCAGAAAAGAGATAATAAAGTATGCAACTTTTAAAAAACTTAATGCCTTACCTGAACAGACACTTCGGTATCTGAAATGAACAGACATTTTTCAGATGAAGAAATAAAAGCTGCTGAGAACATGCAAAGAAATGTTCAGCATCTCTGGTCATTTGAGAGATGCAGATGAAAGCAACACTGAGATTCCATCTTACTCCAGAAAGAATGAGTGCTCTCTCAAAATTAACCAACAACAAATGTTGCTGGGGCTGAGTGGAGAAAGGAACCCTTCTTCACATTAATGAAGTATTCCTGTTCCATAAAGAATGATAAATTTGAATCATTTATACTCAGATGGATGCACCTTGAGGACTACTCTTAAGTGAAATGAATAGAACTAGATACTGCATAAATACTGTACCATTTCTCTACCAGGAGAAACTGAAGGTATAAATGAATTCCAAAATGTATGATAGTTATTGTGACATAGGAAGAATATATTTAAAAGGAAAAGGGAAAAGGCAAGGTAGAGGTAAGTAAAGAATGAAAAGGGAAATTTTGATGGTTAAAAAAGGAAACAAAGCTTATGTATATAGGGAGTGGGGGTTGTGGGGAGGGACAGGAAAATGGGAAAATGAGAATTAAGTTGTGTCATGTACTGGTACAAACTCTCCATGTTGAAAGTGATCATAATGCATATACAAGTGTACCAATGAAATTTAAAAAAAAAGAAGACTAAACATATTGAATAGTGTTATCAAGATATGTGGCTGGGCAAATGGAAATTAAAACAGCACTAAGATTTCACTGTAAATCTCCTGGACTCACTAACATATTTACAACTGCTAATCTCAAATGTGACAAAAAATATGGTAGGTCAGGGACTTTCATTTAATTGCTAGGTCATATAGTCATTTTGGGAAATAAATTAGAAGTTTTGTTTTGTTTACAAAGCTGATTATAAAATTAACAACTCTGTGCAACTCTGTGATCATAGCCTTTTATGTGTTGTTTGAAAACTATCAACATGACATTATCTAATCTTCATATTTTAAAGTCAATTTTTAAAAAATCTTATTATAGTTTTAGTTTACAGAAAATTTCCAGAGCACAGAATGTTTCCATGTACCCACTCCCAGTTTTTATTTTTTAAAGTAAGCAAAAATGCCATTATTTTTCTTTTTCAATTGTTAAAAAAATGTTTATGGGTACACTGTATATACATATCATGATTACATTCAATGTTGGGAATTTGTACCACTATATGAAACAATTTAATTCTTATTTTTCCCATTCCCCTACCCACCCCACAACCCCTCACCCCCAAATATGTAAGCTTTGTTTCCCTCTATGATCATTAATTTTTTCTTTACCCTTCATTATTCACCTCTCCACATTTCCCTTTGAATATTTTCTATTTTACAATATCCATAATACATTCTAGAATTTATTAACATTTTCAGTTTTTCATGCCAGAAAAAAGATATGACATTTACATTCTGTAACCTATTATTTTACTTATGAGTATGTCTTGAAGGTATGTCTTACTATAAATGACTCAAACTTACTATTTAACTTTTTCAGTTTTTTTATAGTATATATCTCAATCAGTGAATCATTATTGACAGTTTATTACTTGAGCTGAGTGTAATTCTAAATAAAAACTAAACTGTTAATATTATTTTTTAAAATACAACAGATAAGTACTGATCCATTCATATGTTCAAGCTCACTAGTAACAAGTGAAAAATTATAAAGCTGTAAAACTAAAACTCATAAATGTGTTTTAGAGATTTGGGGAGTACAAAAAGACATTGTTGTGAGATTTAAATTTGTCAGTGTAAAACTGTCCCTGCCTTTCACAGGAAAAAAAAATATTAAATTTACAGAGATATACAGAAAAGAGAGAGAGAGAGAGAGAGAGAGAGAGAGAGAGAGAGAGAGAGAGAGAGAGAGAGAGAGAGAGAGAGAGAGAGAGAGAGAGAGAGAGATTCATGGAAAATATCAAATCAAAGCCAGAGACTGGCATGGGTCCAGGAAAATGGTTCATGCACATATCCTTTAGAACCCAAACGTCCTGTGCAGACTTGTGCAATGAGGGCACATTCTCAGGATTGTGCTTGGAAGGAGGGGAGTGGATTTGCAGTAGACTCAGGTTCAGAAACCAAGTTTGTAGTTTTCACGGTGGCTGCGGTGTGTGACTTGTGCAAGTGATCACTTCTTCCAGTGGTTTCCTGAGTTTAGTGAGGCTTGGGACCCATTGTGAAGCGCAGGTGAGGAGGTGCATATAAAGGGCTTAGTAGAGGCAGAGCACATGACAGTCATGGCAATCACAAAGAGCCAGGAGCCATTGCTTGTATTGTTATTATACAGGCCATTGTTTATGCTACAACTGGGAAATGTGTGTGATCTAACAGGTCACTTGGAAAGCCTATGACAATAATACACTTTTAATTAAAAATAAATAATAATGCCAGTTCCGTTTTATTCTTGTTTTCCACTAATTTCATTTCCATTTCATTTGCAAATCACCTCCGTTTTAAATAAATTTTCTTAACACAAATATCTGATTCTACCTATGCGTGAGAGAAAATATTCTGGATTACATCAAGATGAAGAAACGTTTATCAAGCATTTCTTCTCTAATACTTAAGTCTAAAATTCAGTCAAACAATGCATTTGACATAAACATCTTGAATAACAACAGGATACAATTTTCAAGATGAAGCTGATTCACTGGTGCGTGTCTAATTATGACACATATCAGTAACATGTAGCAAACCAGCACTCTTCATTAGCTCCAACCTCCTCCAAAATTGAAACTGAGTGAGCAGGCATCTAAATGGGATATGGCTTTTGAAAAAATAATAAATGGGCATGACGAAAGGCTCATAAAGCCATGCTGACTTTTGCTAAGTGCATGGTAATAAAAAAGTTCCCAAAGGACCAGCCCTCTAGAATGATGTACAGGCACTGTGGAAAAAAAATTCAGAACTTACAGTAAATTATGGAGATGACACTACAGCTTTGTAGCTTGAAGCAGATGTCTTACTCTCAGAGCTGATAATAGACTTCCTGATGAAATGGGAAACTGGCAGACAGGAAAGCCTGAGGTCAATTTCCTATTTGAAAAGAGTCAGAATTCCTGACAACATGCATCTTTCTTTTATTCCTTAAAAAGAACAAAGACCCTCTTCTCCTAAAGGCTGGTCTCCTACTGTACCCTTGATCTTTGCTGTGCCATCTTTTGGAGGACTCTGGGTGAGCATCTTTATCTCAAATTTCCAGTTTTCTTTCTTGCTACTAGAACAACCCAAGCAGTGTGCAGACATGTTCTTTGTGAAAACAGAAGACCTTATCTAATCACAACCACTCTCCACTCTCCAGTGTATCATTTTCCCACCACTTTTAAGTAAAGCTTTTTGTTTTTTTTTTTTTTTTGGAGACAGGGTCTCACTTTGTAGTTCAGGTTGGCTCTGAGCTCACTGTATAGCCCAGGCAAACCTTGAACTCAGCAACCCTCCTGCCTCTGCTTCTCCAGTGCTAGGATTACAGGTGTGAGCCACCATACCTAGTACTTTGGTGTGTGGGACTGATTGCTGTTTGGCATGAGTCAACACACCCGGTATTGTATATGGTTACTAGGGATTGAACTCAGGACCTTGTGCTTCCTAGGCAGGTGCCAGAACCACTGAGCTAAATCTCTGGCCCTAGATAAAGCTTTTCAAAGAATAAATCATACCCACTCATTCAGTTTCCCCACTCCAGGGTCACTTATTATATTTTTCATCCAATACAATTCATATTAAACATAATGAGGAGTATCAAGAATGTGAGTATACATACTCTTCTGCTTAAGAAAAAAAAATATTGCTAATACAGTGAAAGCTTCCTTCCTTACTTCTTGTAGTCAGTATTTCCTTCATACCCTGTTCACCAAAGTTCTGAATTTCAGTCCTTAATCCCTATGCATTTCATAACATAGTTGAAAGAGTTTTATAGGCAATACCTTCTCCTGCAAAACCACTATCTAAATCTGCATTACCATGCCATTAATATCATACAATTATTTTCCATAAATTTTAAGTGTAACTTTGTTACTTATGAATGGTCATTTTTTTCCACCATTCCTTTCTGGTTCTCAAACTCATCTCTATGGAACTTACTTAGGTCTGAGTCATTAGGGTTCATTGTCACATGTGGACATTTTCCTCTGTGTGTTTACTGAAACTGTCAATAGTTATCTGCAATTGACACTATCCATCCTTCCTGAGCCATCTTTATTTTTTGTCTCTCTTAGCTTCTGATATACTTCCTTTCTGTCCTGCCTCTCTCTGGCACCACACATTCCAGAAAATCTATATGCTGGAATGCCTCCAGGTACAGCCCTGCCCTTTCTTTTCTTCTCTGTCAGTCATCTCACAAATAAGCCAGTGGTGGTGAACACCTACAACATGGATGCTATTTTTTTTCTTTAAGACAAAAGATATTAATGTATGAGTTGTATTTTCTAAACTAAAACCTCAGATTTAGATTCATTTTTGATATTAGCACAAGAACACTGGTTAATCTTGATACTTTTCTCTATGGTACATGTATGCATTATTTTTGCTGTCAATTTGATTGGATTAAGAGATTGCTGGTGAGATGATTAGTTTATGAAGGCATTAAGGTTATTGCTGTGTTAACTCATTGATGAGGTCACGGCTGAATCTGCTATTAGATAACAAGGTTTAGCTGGAGAAAGTGAGTCATGGGGGCATGACCTTGAGAACTACATCTGGGTTTTGTTCCTTTTCTCTAGCTCTTTGCTTATTTTCAGCTTTCTGGATGACCTAAATTGAGTAGCTTTCCTCCACAATGTTTCTAACTAGATTCAGTCAAGCATAGACTGAAAATTATGAAGCCATGAACTAAATAATGTACTTTTCCATTAAAAAAGAAGTGAGTTTTGCGTGGCAGTTTGGCACTTAGTCGCTAAAGACTTACTATAGCTGTTACAAGCCAACAAAACTTTTCTTTGTGACTTCTGGCTATGGATTACTTGTACAATACTGCCCATGTAGACCCCTCTCATTTTTCCTCACTTTAAGAATTAAACTAAAAATGAAGATCCTTAAGGAGATAGCATACTTTATTTTCTTTTTTTCCTCAAATGTATAAATTCATTTTTCAACCTAAACCAATGTATTAAATTTTCAATCCAATTCACAGGCATATCTTATGGCTGTCCGTTTTAAAACAGTACAGCTCACTTCTTAAGAGCACAAGTTAAGGAACTAAGAACCTTTTATTCATAATATAAAACCATAATATATGAACTCTGTGATACTGGATAAATCCTTTAATCCCCTGTTGACTTCAGTTTAATTATCCATAAAATGGGAAAAATAGCACCTGTATTGTGGAGTGGTTGTTATGTATTAGGTGCAATACTTAAATCAGTGACTGATGCATAGTGCTATGACTAGAATGTATTTTCCAAAGTTCATGTGCTACTGTAAGCTTAATCTCCAATGTAACAGTGTTGGTGCGGGGCTCTGAATAAGAGGTGACTTTAGAGAGAGCTTTTGCATTTGTGGATAGAGTGGGTTAGTCATGTTGGCAGCAGGCTGGTGATGAAAGCCAGTCTGGGCCCCATGGTCTCTGGCCCTTGCTCTCTTTGTGCTGCTTACCCTTCTACCTCCTGCCCTGGGGTAACATAGCAGGATGTAACAGCAGGCTGCTGCAAGGTACTTCATATTGGACCTCCTAACCTCTGGATTCATGACAAAAATGTTTATTATCTTATAGATTACCAAGCCTGTGGTATAGGATCAACAGAATAAAAGAGATAGCGTAATGTTGTATAAATGCTAATTAAAGATACTAGCCCCAAAAGACCTTCCTTAACAAACATACTTGCCAATTTCCAGTGTGTGTGTGTGTGTGTGTATATATATATATATATATATATATATATACACACACACACACATTTGAGTGTCCACACTGTCACACACACACACACACACACACACTCACACACGCACGTAATATATGTTTAGGTATTCTGTCAAGAGTTTTTAAAGCCCTATAACCAATAAGATGTGTATGTATACAGTAAAAGATTTTAGAAACTGTTTGGCAAATACTAACTCTGAGGGCAGGTGAGAAGGCTGAGTACTCAAGTAATAGTGAGAGATGAAGTCTTAAAAACCTTCCATTTTTGCAAAGCACTGTTATTGTCCACAGCGATTACGGCAGAGCAGGGTTTGGAGACCCAGACCGGGAGGGTGAAGTGCAGAGTCACTAGCAAGACTCCAGGAAGTTGTTGAGAACATTTCTGCTTTCATTGAGGGTTACATACACTTATATAAAGAACAGAGAGAGGGTGTGGGTACAATGTGGTTATGTCTGACTGGCTGATCTAATATGGTTGGCTCTGATTGGATAGTAGAGCTCAGCTGAAACCTTGTCATTGATGTTATCTTCTTTTTTTTTTTTTTTTTTTTTTTTTTTTTTTTTTTTTTTTTTTTTTTTTTTTTTTTTTTTTGAGACAGGGTCTCACTTTTGTAGTTCAGGCTGGCCCTGAGCTCACTATGTAGCCCAGGCAAGCCTCGAACTCAGCAATCCGCCTGTCTCTGCCTCCCAAGTGCTGGGATTACAGGCGTGAGCCACTTTTTTTTTTTTTTTTTTTTTTTTTTTTTATGCCCGCATGATGTTATCTTCTAAATTGGCTCAGGGTGTGTAGGGGAGTGTCCTGGAGGGATTCCTGGAGTGGTGCTCCACACAGCACAATCAAATAGCCTAAAGGCCCTAAGGAAAGCAGGACGCTGCTGCCATCACCTGTGGCTTCTGCAGCCTTGCAACACCTGTGGGAGTTAGCCCACTGGCCTCCTTCCAGAGGCCACTCATGGGGATCCAGAGTCCTATTGTGTTTTCCTTGACCCTGGGAGTGAACAAGGATGAGTACCTAATATGGTTAGCTCTTGGACGAGTGAAGGAGTCATGACCAAGGGGAACCAGGAGTCATCCCACTAGCTATAGATAAGACGCTACACATGGGACAGAGTGTGCTCAGTCTCCATCTTCCTTACTGGTTCTCAACCCAGCCAGGTTTGAACTTCCCCTTCAAACCTCAATCTTTGAGTTTTTCTATCTGATTAAATGAGACCCACTCATATTATCAAGGATGTTCTCTTTTACTTAGATGTTAACTGTATCTACAAAATACCTGGAAAGCAACACATGGATTAGTGTTAATTTAATAACTGAATGCTTTTGTCTAGCTAAGTTATTGCACTAAACATGGATCATGTATAATAATTATAAGTGATTCTGGGAAAATTTGAAATGATTATATAAAAGTAGGAGAGAAGCTCTTTTGTTTTTGCTAAACCTCCAAAACACATTGTAATGTTTGTCATTTTGTATTAGGGAAACAGTTTGCTTTTTGCTGTCAAATTGATTTTGGAAAAACCTTTATCCTACAGAGTATATGATCTGGTAGAATAGGTACCAAAGAAGAAGATCCTCTGCTTTTCCATGTGTCCTAAAACCCACACATATTCATGTGTATATTAGACATTATGTGATAGAATTCTTCTTCTATAATAATGCCTATTTTATCTAATCGATAAAACACTTAAAAATCAGATAAATGCCAGAAAAAATGAGATCCCATAAAGCATTCTTTTCAAATTGAATGTGTGAATTGATTTGAATATTGCTCGTGAAGGCTTGATTATTTTTCCTTTGTGAAATTGGAATGCAAAAAGCTATAAGACAGTATTTAAAGTAAATAGTTTGATATATATTCAATTTTTTGATGAAAGCTGTTTTAGTTTCATTTTTTTTGTCATTTTTGTATCATCCTAAAGAACTCTTGGTATGATTTATTTGAAGTTGTAATTTTAAGAACACATTTCTTACAACTCAAGGATAGTTTAAATTTTGTTGTGCTATTAAACCAATCTGGCCCTTTATGTTGAATTTCTAAAAGTATTTGCTATAAGTCAGTATGTGCCATTGCAGTAGTATTTTTCCAATTTTCTTGTCATTGCTTTTTGTATTTTTATGCTCCCACTGATCAAATGAAATTTGACTATCTTTTTAAAACACAGATACATTAAATAGCATGGCCTTTTTAAAAGCCCTTATGATGAGCACTGTATTTTAATGGACTACAATTTGTTTCCCCTTATAATAATTACATTATAGTTTTCTGATGTGGATTCATGTGGGAGTATTTAGGGATGAAAGTTCAAGAGCATTAATTATTTACACTCATTAGAACATGGTCTTTGGTATAGGCAGAAAGGAAAGAAACTAATTGGTTTACTTTCAGCTGCAGCCTTTATGAACTTACTGCTTTGGTAATTTCTTAAATGTCACAATTACAAATATTGAACTATTTCTTTATGGGCTTTTATGGAAATGGTAACAGTTATCTGCAATGTTATATAATAAATTTAAAATATAGACTTTAAATATAAATGTGATTATTATAGCTAATATTTCTCCTCTTCAAGCCTAACACCCCAAATAATAAGAGATTACTGCTTTTGGTATAATAATCTCTAGAGAATTCCAGTATACTTTGTTTGTTTTCTTCCACAGAAGCAGAGTGGGATGGCTTCACCATTGATTAAGCTGTGTTCCTCTGGAGAAGCTTACTTTTATATCTGGTTTTAGTTTCCCATATAGGAAGCTCAATCTTTATTAGATATTGTACAATATATCCTTCTAGGTTTTGAATTTTTAAGAAAAAAAATTAAAATCTGTACTCCCCTTAAACAGTGCCCATCTTCAGTTTCTTATATCTATTGCTGAAAATCAGGATTACTGTATTAATAAGCTTGTAAAATGAGTGCCCACTCACAGTGTTTCTCCAGGACGTCAGAAGAATGGAGGGTACCAAACAGGAGGCTCTGTGGAATTGGTAGACATTGGACAACAGATGCTCCCTCATCACCCAAAGAGAGCTTCCACTTTCTCCCTGTAGTCTCAGAAAGCTGCACTGCTGCCCACAGAAATAAGTAATAGATATTTATGGTCATCAGTGTGCTGCCTACAGCCCTTGAGGATGGCTGGGAGAATTGGCACTTTATCTTGGAGAAATGGGATGGTAAGATGCATGGGAGAGATTTAACTGATGAGGAAGAACTAGTTGGTAGCTAGATGCATGCTGTGAAAGCTATTTGGAGGAAACCAAAGATGAGAAGGTTTTTGTCAATGTCAAATTCTGCTTTCAAACATATGCAGGAGTCTGGCGCCAAAGTTCTACGTGACCTGATTTTTGTCCAAAAAAAGGCAAAGATAATGTGGACTGTTGTAATTCTGTTGTAACAGAATTTGTAAAGATTGTTAACAAAGAAAGAAACAACATTTGATGTCAGGGGCATTTGCTCCTTTCGCACAGAAATACACTGTCGTGACAAACTTTCATTCTGCTGTTGAGTGGCAGCTTCATTCAGAAGGCTGTGGTTGTCTCATTACTTTAGTCCATTTGTTCTTGGATAACCAAGATAAAATTTCCATCTCTGCCACAAAGGAGACCACGGAATTTGTGACCTGTGGGGAGTAGGATTCAGACAACAACATGGATTTTGATATGGAATAGTTTACAGAGGACTTGGGGAAAGAGACCCTACTCACTATACTGTGAGTACAGAGACATCCTGCTTAACAAACCACATCATCCCTCCCTTTCACTCTCTAGCACATTCATGGGTTGGCAGCCAAGTCTGTGATTCTCATGTGGTTATCAAGTTCTCAGGCAGAGCATGATTCCTGATGTTTTCCACTAATTCACTAACAAGCTTGTTGAAATACACAACAAGTTTAAGGAGTACATGGGCCATGGTAGGAAGTCCTAGACTTTTGCTCCCTTCATTATGTGACTGGAGAAGATTGCCTACAGTGTTAGGTATTGAACCGAACTTTACTAGAGAAGGTAGTATTCCATCTTTCAAGAAGCCAGGGGACAGAGTACTGCACTATGCAGTGGGCTATGTGTAAGGCTGATGTCTGGAAGAGTCTTGTGGTAGTTATTATCCATAATCATTAGTAAGAACAGTACCTTTATAACTTCCTGGTGTTATTCACTTTTTTTGTTAGGACTGATGCATTTTGATTCTGACAACATTCATATTTCTACCAAAAGGCAGAATGCCAGCTGCCTACCTGTGAGAGGCAGCTCAGCTCAAGAAATAGGGCTCAGATTCTCCATGTGTCTGATTAGAAGAAACCTTGGTCTCTGCTCTTGCCCTCTTCCAGCTGGTTGGGAAAGTAGAAGATCCTCTCTTGCTTTTCCCCTTATCAATTCATGCACAGACTTCCAGCAACTAACATGAGTCTTCATGGTACTCAGACAGAGTTAAATGTTTACTCCTGGAGCTTTAGTGACCCTGAGTGACAGCTGATCCCCCACCCCATTCAGTTCTCATAGGTGGTCAGTATAACTTAATCTTTAGATAGCAGGGAGGTCCAAATGCCAAAGTTCTACATGAAGTTTTTATCATTGAATTGGGATAAACAGAGGAATTGGTACTTTCTGCTTCTCTTCTCTGCCTTCTGTCCCACACTGTCATACACACACTAAATGTTTGTAAAAGAAATAAAAGAAAATATCAAGGGCACCCTGTGCCCCCTTTGGGATCCATCACTGTCATGTGATTTGTCTCAAGATCTTCTGACATTTTCATCTTTATATTATGATCCTTTACAGTGTAACAAAGGGAGGATTATTTTTTTCCAGTATGTGCTGTTACATAAGTAGTAAAAGTGAACCTTAAAAAAACTAAGAATAAAAACTTAGCTTTATTCTACATCTTGATTGATGTAGAACAACATTAGGATAAGTTTTGACCTGCAAAAGTCTCCTCTTGTAGTTGCAAACCCAAGAGACACACCAGGAAAGACAGGAAAAACCAGAAAAGTCAACAAGAAACATTTTCAAGAGAAACATAGTTCCATTTGCAGAGGCCTCTCCAGCTCTGTTATTTCTGTGCTGAGAAACACATCATTCCATGGTTTATAGAAAACGATTTAAGAGAATGAATAAACATCATAGTTTTTATTAGTTTTGTTTTCAATTTTGAGTCAAATCTCTGCATAGTATTTCTGAATCATAATCAAAACAAAAGAAGTAATAAAACAGTTTGAAGAGAGTTTACGCACTTCATCCATTTTTCAAGCAAGTCATGGTTAAAAACCAGCACCTTTTAATTCATACTTATATTTTGTTTTTAACACTGTCTTGATTAAAACAACTATGCTTACTAACATAATGGAAAGTTCTGCTATTCTGCTTATTCTACCTTCATGTCTAGTGTTCAAGAAAAATTATATATTCTGAAACCTGCAATTATATAGGCTTAATGATAATTATTTTTAGTTTAGTGCTAATGAAATCTAGTTTTCATATCTTGTGGGTTGACATAATTTTATGTCATATCTTTTTTTTTTTTTTTTGAGACAGGGTCTTGCTTTGTAGTTCAGGCTGGCTCTGAGCTCATTATGTAGCCTAGGCAAGATTCGAACTCAGCAATCCTGTCTCTGCCTCCCTGGTGCTGGGATTACAGGCGTGAGCCACTACACCCGGCTATGTCATATCTTTTTTATTCTGAATGAGTATCTCCTATGCTGAGAGCATCAAGGTGTTTTAGATATACCTTGGCAATGGGAGACATTTTTAGAACTTCAGGATTAGCCATTAGTAAGCTAGAGCTAGTGTCTTACTCTACTGTCTAAATCTTTCAGATATTTTTAAAGAATCCCATGTATTGTCAATTTTATGATTAAGAGTGGAGATAATAACCTGGCCCTCTTTACAAATATTTTTAGAACATTTTTCTCTGTAATGTTCAATTTGCATTTCTCCATGGGAAAATGAAGTTGTAAGCTCAAGCCAGTTTTTCCAGGTGTAGAATAAGACCAATGATGCTATGTAGCTTTCTTGTTTTGTTGAATAATTCAACCTTATATTCATTTTGCACAAACCTTGATATTTTTCTTTCATGCAGCAGCAATTGGTTTAAATTTATTGCATGCTTTGATCCCCAGTTTCTTTCTGTGCAGCTTTTCTTTCATTGCTTTTTCTGTCCAGAAAATAACTGTTTTGATTTGTATGAGTTCTATGTTCTCACCTTGACTATCAATATTGTCTCTTTATATCCTGTCCCTTATTTCAAAGGATTTTGCAAGGTAAAAGAGTATGCATTAAAAAATTAAACTATTTTTGTGTTGTTTTCTAACATGTTGATGTAGAAGCATCATTTTTCTAAATTTATATGATCATTTTCAAACTTAATATGATTAAGTAATATCCTGGATTTGCTTTATGATGTAGTCACACATGATGTAGAGTAATACACAGAGTGAACAGAGTATTTGGTCTGTTGAACTGGAAGGTTGCGTTTCCTGATTCTAAAGATCAGGAATCTGATTTCTAGAGATTGTCCATTAAATGTTGTACCTTGTTAGAGAAAGAGTAAGGCTGGAATAGGAGTTTCAGGTATAATAGTCTTCTTTCTACGTGTTTAATATAAGATAATGAAATTCATGCACATCATGTTTAAAAGTGTTTCTTGGCAGTGCAGTAGATGGAGTATCTTGAGACTGATTTTTATGTTACCATCCACTGCCTCCTCCTCCCTCCCCTGATGAAAAATAGGAATAGTAAAGATAAACAGCAAAATGGGCTAGTTTCATACTTAGGAAAACACAGCTACACAAGTGACTGCCATATTAAATCCATGTAGGACAGAACACCTTGCATCTTAAAGTACCAATTCCCACTCTTCAGTGGGGAAATAAAATACTAATAAAACTTATGAGCAGAATCAACTGAACAATTCTTAGTAAATTTGGACTGGTTATCACTATTAACTTTCTTTTACTTAACAAGTAGAATTTAATATTAAATAATATCATCTAAATTTAAAGGTAATCTAGTAGTTTGAATTCATTTGTCTTCACAGTGTGTTTTCTCGTTTCAGTAGCATACAGCTACAGGCAATATTTTACTAATTAAGTTTCATTTGACCAATGAAAGTACATTATCTATTTACATTAGCAGTAAATATGTGGATAGAATTGTAATTACATACATGTAGCTTGAAGTTTATTAATTTTAAAATTATAGGCTATAAAATAGTGTTAGAAAAATTATGTGTCAGTAGTACTATTAAGACACCCCACAATAGACTAACTTTATAATGAACCAGCTGAAGAAATAGTGATTTGCAAATAAAATGAATACTTGGAGATATGTTACTGATGAAGTATGTCAGATTGTACTCCCCAAACTGCTCTGTTTTCCTTCTGGAATGGGTAGAAGCTACCTTTAACACCCTCTGTGACACTGCATGAGATAAAGTTGATATACTATTTTCCATCTTGGCCCCTAAAGCTTTGCTGCTTCTGCCTTCCTTATTGAGTGATGAAGAGACTGCCAGGCCAGACTGAGGTTAGAGAGGGAAGCTATTGAGTGACTGGAGTTGGAGACATTATCCAACCAATCTCCTCATCCTCACCTTTGTCCCTCATTACATTGTGGCACGAAAGTTAAATTGACTTTAATTCTGTTAATTTACTGAGGTTTGGGGTAGTTTCTTCAACTTTTCACTGTCTAACAGTACTATGATTGTTCATACAATTACATCTGTAAGAAACAGAAAAAATCTTCTCTAAGAAACAAAGGCAAGATTTCCATACGTCTTTGAGTTTGAGATCAATCATAACAAGCTTTATTGGTTCTTTAGATTCCTCAAATAGTCTGGGAAATCAGAGCAGTGTGGAGAGAGGAGAAGCAAAGGACTGGTGTCAATAATTACTTCCTAGAACTTTATGCGTGGGATATTAAAAGTGCATTTGTAAACTTCCTCAAATAAGAATTCTTACACAATGTAGTTAAGGTGAAATGAAGTAATATATGTGAAAGTAACCTTTTCAGTATTTGTTAAATAAACACTGGTTGAACCTTGATGAAAATCATTCATATACATTAAATTACTGGAGAAGCAAAAAAAAGTTATCTGTCTTGTCAGACATTTTCTGAAGCATGAATCCATATTTTTTCTCCGAAACGTTCAAAATGAGCTGCATTCTCTAACTTGATATTTTCAAATATGCCTTTACTTGAGTATTTTTGAAGCTTTAGTGTGCATTAAAATGCCTAGGGAATTTGTTAAAATATAAATTCTAATACACACACACACACACACACACACACACCCATATATAAATTCTATATGCATATTGAATAAGATTCTTGACAGATCCAGACACAGAGAGGCTCTTAGTTGACTCACCTTGCCTGTCAAACAAGGTGTCCTCTACATACCATCATGTCTGACCCCTCAGAACAGAAGACTGTCCCTTTGCCTGGTCTTCATGCACTCAGAACATAGGCCTAACTCCCTACCTTTCATCCTCCCAGCTGGCTTTGGCTGGAATCATGTTTTTCCTTAAGTAGGATTCTAGCAAAAATCCTACTTAATCCTTAAAAATGTACCTTAAAAGGTCATCCTAGAAAGGCATCAGAGTTTCCATAATGAGATGCAATTTTTCTTTTTGTGTAGCTTTAGTAATTTGAGACTCTAGTTGTGTATATTCTCTCCTGTTCAATGTTTTGTTGCTTACATAATCCTATATTTGCCCTTCCCCATTCTTCAAATTGTAATTACTCTGAGAGCATTCTTATTTGTATGCATTTTCAGTGTATATGTTACATATAATAAAAACTTCTTCTTTAAAACAAATGACTTCTTGGGAGCTTGCCCAGCCTTTTTTTTTTTTTTTTTTTTTTTTTTTTTTGAGACATGGTCTCGCTTTGTAGTTTAGGCTGGCCCTGAGCTCACTATGGTATTGCCCAGCCTTTTTGTCTTAAACAGAAACCAATAAATATCTGCTAACTATTTTCTTAATGCATGAGTTTATAATAGCATTTATGACCCCAATTATCAACATAAAGGTGACTTTTTCTTCCTTCCTTCCTTCCTT
>PVIC010030620.1:0-21807 GCA_004025085.1 Thryonomys swinderianus
TTTTTTGGTGAGACAGGGTCTCGCTTTGTAGTTCAGGCTGGCTCTGAGCTCACTATGTAGCCCAGGCAAGCCTCGAACTCAGTAATCCTCCTGTCTCTGCCTGCTGAGTGCTGGGATTACAGGCATGAGCCACCAAGCCCGGCACTGTGGTATATGGTATTGATGGCTGGTGGGTGTGAGTCACCACACCCAGCATTGTATATGGTTACCTGGGATCAAACTCAGGACCTTGTGCTTGTGAGGCAGGGGCCAGAACCACTAAGCTAAATCTCCAGCCCCACCATTCTTTTTTTTTTAATCTTTATTGATACATTATATATACACATCATGATCACACTCAATATTGAGAATTTGTACCAGTATATGACATGATTTAATTCTCATTTTTCCCATTTTCCTACCCACCCTACAATACCCCACCCCCTATATGCCTAAGCTTTGTTTCCTTTTTTTAGGGGTAAGTAATGAGGGGGAAAAAAAATATGATGGCATCATTCTTAAATACAACATTTCAAGGAACTTGGGTGCATAATCAATTTTTTCCAATCATATACTGGCTTTAAAAGGTCATATTCTTGTTGAACCTATCCAAATAATGATATTGCCATAAAAGTGAAAAGATTCAGTGAGAGCCTTTGAATTCTGAGGAAAGTCATGTAGAGAATAAAGTATCATTTGTCCTAGGTACTTCACTCCTCACAGGGGCACACTATCCCACATGCAAAATTAGAGGAAAAATTTATTTCAGCTCACAGTTTGTAGAAGTCTCAGTCCATAGTTAGCAGACTTCAAAGCAAGGCATCATAGCAGAGAGACGTGGCAGAGGAGAAACACCTCATAGCTCAGCAGTGGGAAGGAAGCAGAGAACAGTTAAGGGAAGAGAAAGAGAAATATACCCTCTCAGCTCATGCCTCTAGTGACATCATATTTAGCAATAAATTCATGGGCAGATCAAGCTTACATGACCCCATCACCTCCCAAAAGCTCCACCTATGAGCACATAAGGCTCTAGGAGGACATCTAGATATAAACCAAAACACCATTTACAAATGCTTCATATCAGTTCATAAAGGCAGCATATATTTTAATTATTATGGGTTACAGACAGCTTCAAAAGAAAAAGGCATAGGAAGGGGTCGGCGCTATAGCTCATTGATAGAGCACTTGCCTAGCATCCATGAAGCGCTAGGTTTCATCTTGATACTGTAGAGTTGAGAGGGTCTTATAACCAGAAGGTAGAACATTAAAATAGAATCAGTAATATTCCAAATTAAACTATAATCATCACTTATCAACGTATTCAGTCCTATGTCACTATTACTCCTCTGGATCTTGGGGTTAGCAATCACATGATCTTATCTGACTTTTGATTAACTTAGCCAACCGGTATGATGTCAAATTTTTCTAAGTGGTGCCATAAGAAGCTTATATCCAAACTTAAAGGAAATTAGAAAGTTAGTAAAATAAATTACATTTAGGACTATTACAATAGGGGAGAAGAGACATCTGTATGAAGATGAGCTCAATTCCAAATACAACACAAACAAGTAGAAATTTATAGTCAAGGAGGAAGGGTTGGAGAGTCACCACATGAAAATTTACTAAGAGAAAGAGAAAACATTAAGGGTAAAGAGGCATTCTGGCTAAACCAACTTGACAAGATCCCTGCGCGCACGCGCGCGCGCGCGCGTGTGTGTGTGTGTGTGTGTGTGTGTGTGTGTGTGTGTGTTGCTGTGTATGAGATGCTGGGGATGAAATTCAGGGCCTTGCCCATACTAAGCAAGTCCTCTACTACTAAGCTACATCCCCTTTGACAAGACTCTTCCTGAAGACAGACCAGACTGATTAGACATCACCTGGGCAATGGTGGGGAGTGATGAATTTCATCAAATCGCAAGGGTGTCCAGACACTGAAGGTGAGAGACTCACTAAAATGGTTTAGTGTATTGTTGCTAAATTGTGCAATTTAAAGACAGATAAGTTCAATAGCTTCTTGGCCTTTTGGCTAAGATCAAGTGTAAAAATTTCAAAGGTTGAGTCCCAGTTAGAAAGATAATTTAGTGGAGCACACCTAAAATTTAATCAAGGAGAGATTCTTTGTCCACCCAAGCATCTATTTTTTGTTGTAAGCAATGTGTTCTTCACCAATGGGCATCTGAGTCACTCCTTCATTGAAGGCAAGAACTTTGGCCTGTGGAGGGCCTTCAAAAGAACATTCAAATAAAACTAATAAATAAAAGCTTGTAGATAACAGACACTTAAAATAGTTGGGTTGAATTTGCTACAGAAAAGTGAAAAATCTAACAAGAGGTCATAACAGAACTAATACAACTGACATGAAATTTGTTTTATTTCTCTGGCATAAAAAAGCAGGTAATACAGCAAATTCAAAAGTTTTAGACAAAATGTTTATGAGTAAAATGACTGTCTATTTTTAAAGAAGATAATAAACATTACATTTGATTTATGAAAATAGATAAACATTTTTACAAAGAAAAGATCTTGAGGCATTACTTATAATACTCAGAATACAATATCCCAAAGTATGATGACTTGACATACTAATACTTCCAAAAGAAGGAGATTGGAAAGGCTTCAAAAGTAAGATCTCTCTGACCTTCTCCCACTCCTATTTCCCACCTCTCTTTCTCTTCCAAAGTAAATTGTAGAAGCCAGAATTATTCTTTCTTGCAATGAGTCACTGAAACTAGAACTCTTCTCCCCACAAACAAGCCGTAAAACCTGGAAATTATTCACTTTCTCCCTTTTATCTTGAAGACCCTCAAGTTATAGGAGTCTTATAGTTGGAGGGCAAAATCCAACACAAAGAGGCCAAAAAGAATCTGAACCAGACAGACTTTCTGAATTTTCCCCTCTTTGGTCAGTTACTATTAAAATACATAATACTTTTTGCCCAACCACATTTCTACATAGCTTTCCATTCTTCATTGAAAATAAACACAAAAATGAATGGTTTTTCTTGAGGATGTGGGCATAGGCAAGGACTTCCTGAACATAACTTAGTTGCAAAAAGAATAATAGCAAGAATCAACAAATGGAATCATATAAATTAAACCCCTTCTCCATAACAAAGAATACTACCAAAACAGTGAAAATACAACCTACACAATGGGAAATTTTTCCACTAGCTGCATCATGGACAAAGAACTAATATCTAGAATATATAAAGAACTCAAAAGGCCAGAGATTTAGGTCAGTGGTTCCGGCACCTGCCTCGCAAGCACAAGGTCCTGAGTTCAATTCCCGGTAACCACATACAATGCTGGGCGTGGAGACTCATGCCCACCACCCATCAATACCACATAGCACAGTGCCGGGTGTGGTGGCTCATGCCTGTCACCCCAGCACTCGGGAGGTAGAGACAGGAGGACTGCTGAGTTTGAGGCTTGCCTTGGCTACATAGTGAGCTCAGGGCCAGCCTGAACTACAAAGCTAGACCCTGTCTCAAAAAAAAAAAAAAAAAAAGAACTCAAAAAATTAAATCCTTTGTCAAAGATGAAGTGGCTTAGTGATCTGGCATTGTTTCTGGATCTTCTACTGTATTCCATTGATCCCCAGGCCTATTTCTTTGCCAGTACCATGCTGTTTTTATCACAGTGGCTTTGTAGTGAAGTTTCAAGTTGGGGAAAGTGATATCCCTGCCATGTCCTTGTTTCCTAGAATTACTTTTGCTATTCTAGGTCTCTTGTGGTTCCAGGTGAATTTTTGGATGCTTTTCTCTAGATCTGTGAAATATGGTGTTGAGATTTCAATTGGGATTGCACTGAATCTATATAGTAGTTGTGGGAGTAAAGCCATTTTGACAATGTTGCTTCTTCCTGTCCAGGAACAAGGGATGTCTTTCCATCTTCTGACATCCTCTTCAATCTCCTTTTTCAGAGTGTTGTAGTTTTCAGAGTAGAGGCCCTTTACATCCTTTGTTAGATTGACTCCAAGATATACCATTTTTCTGAATGCTATTTTAAAAGGGACTGAGTCCACAATTTCTTTCTCTGTCGATCTATTATTTGTGTATAAAAATGCAATGGATTTTTGAGCATTGACCTTGTATTCAGCTATGCTACTAAATCTGGTGAGTAAGTCTAACAGTTGTTTGGTAGAGTCTAGATACAGTATCATGTCATTAGCAAATAATGACAGTTTAACTTCTTCTTTTCCTATCTTTATTCCTTTTATTTCTTTCAATTTTATACTCAAATGGACGTACCTTCAGGACATACTCATAAGTGAAATAAATAGGTCACAGATGTGCAAATATCATATATTTTCTCTGATATGAGAAACTGAAGCTATAAATGTGTTCTAGAATGCATGATTGATATTGTGAAACAGTAAATATTCAAAGGGTAATGGGCCTTAGGGGTAAATAGTGAAAGAAAAAAATTGATGGTAAAAAAAAAGGAAACAATGCTTATGTATATAGGAGTGGCAGAGGTAGGGTGGAGAGGGGAGGGGGAAAAATGAGAAGTTGTGTCATATACTGGTACAAATTCTCAATGTGGAGTGTGATTGTTATGTGTATATATAATGTACCAATAAAATGTAAAAAATAAATAAATAAATCCCCAAAGTTTAAAGAACCAATAGCAAAATGAGCATCTGAAATGAATAGACATTTCTCAGATGAAGAAGTACAAATGGTCAGTAGATAAATGAAAAATGTTCAATATCACAGGTCCCTTGAGAAATCTAAATTAAAACACCAAGATTCCATTCAAGAAAGCAAATAATAAATAGCAAATAATGATAAATGCTAGAAAGGCTGCAGGGGAAAAAGGAATGCCTTCTCATTTTGGTGGAAATGTAAACTGGTACCACCACCATGGAAATCAGTACAGAGATTCCTCAAAAAAGTTGAAAGTAGAAATTTCATTCAGCCCAGCTATTCCCCTTCTGGGTATCTTCCCAAAAATGTTAAGACCTCATATTACAGTGACATATACATATTCATGTTTATAGAAGCATTGTTCATAACAGATAAATCTTGGAACCAGCGTACATATTCATCAACAGAGGAATGAATAAAGAAAATGTGAGATTTATACACAATGGAATACTTCTCTGCCATAAAGAAGGATAAACCTCAGTCATTTGAAGAAAAATGGGTGCCTTTTGAGACCATAATATTAACTGAAGTAAATCAGTTAATACACATAAATCAGTTAATGCACAAGCTTAAGTATCACATGCCTTCTATTTTATGAGAAACTCAAAATATAAATAAAGTGCAAAATAGAATAAAGACAATAGGAAATAGCAAAGTGGATCTTTAGAATATAGAAAGGGAACCAAGAGATAGAGGGAGGGAGGAGGAAGTGAAGAGAAATGAAATAAGAAGAGGTGAAAATGTTAAGTGTTGTGTAATGGCTACAAGGAATGTGATCATAATGTACTGCAAACATTATTAAAAATTTTATATATATAAATTATATATAGGAATGAAGAGGTAAAAAACATGCAGAGATGGGAGGGAAAGGGGATTTAAAAAAGGAAAGAATTAACAAACATCATGTACGGGTACCAGTGCCCCACAATGAATGTGTTCGTAATGTACTAGAAACATGTACCAATAAAAAAACAGTAATGACAATTTTTGAAAATGGAGACATTTTCCTGGGTCTTAAAGTTTTCATTTCTGAAGTCTGCTGTACCCTATAAAACTTTGATTATATTTGTTATGCTTTTCTCTTGCTAACCTGTCTTTTTTTAATAGGCATATGAGTCATGACCCTTATGATGATGAAAGGGATTTATACATTTTTATACTCACATAATACAATGAAATCATAATATAATGTAATTCAATATAGTAATATTGAGATATATCATAAATAAACAAAATTATGAAGAATATACCAAAAATATCAAGTGAAGAAATTCTATAAACCTCATTAGGTCCTATACATGTATAATTTTATTAAACTCTATAAGTAGGTCAGCTGAAAACTATTGGCCTAGATTCAAATTTTAAAAGAAGGCCATGGTCAAGTTAACAGTTTTAAATTACACTCAGAATTATGCTGACAACACTATAATATTGTGGTCTAATATTTTCACACAATGCACCCAGAGGGCTCTGGCAAGCAGAATCATATCCTAGAGCATGAAGGCACAGAGAAATCTCTAGAAGCTTCCAAACATCACTGAATTCTGGGAACATTAGATATGTTTTCATTAAACACAGCTAAAAGCTAAGCATATTTTTGCTTTTCCTGTTTTTGTTGTCAAAATTGTTTTTTTCTACAGTACTATGATCACAACCTGGGCCTCATGGTCAGCACGCACCCCACTATACCCGCAGCCCTCATCATGTCTTGTGATTTGAAAACTCTTCTTATACAATTCTTCAATAGTAACTTATCAAATAAACCTGAATGCTTCTAACATGTCTTGTTTATAATGTGGAAAAAAATCTTTGTAACTTTTCAGAAACCCTCTGGGAAACTAAAAAACAGTTTTAAGTGTAAAAAGTTGTCACCAAGGTTTTGTTTTATTTTAAGAGTTGGCTTAGAGAAGGCAATAATCAAAAAGTTGTCAGAGGACACTTGGACTTTTGATTAACTGAGATCACGATTGCCAAGAAGCTATACCTCATTATCTGGTTCACCAAAATGACCATAAAACATTTTAGATATATAGAATTTAAGATAACTGAAATGAGTTTTAGCTTTTTGAAAAAGTGAGAATCTTTTGTTCATTTCTTCAAATGCTCAATAAACTCAACATCCAGTGTAGAAAGCTGTCATGTAGACAAAGTACAGAGAAAAATAAGAATTTATACTGTAGCTGAAGGCACACAGCAAGCCAAAGACATGGCACATCAAAGTGAGCAAATTTTGCTGAGATTTTAACACATTTCATAACTTTGCAGACTCAAGCATAAGAAATCAAGGCAACTAAAATTTATTTTCTAAGTTTTGTCCTAGATAAGTTTGTTTATATTCTGAAATAAACCAACACTTTACTTTAGGGTAGCTCTCCTAAAAGGTCAAAACTAATTTAATAACATTCAAATGCTTTTAGCATGCAATAAATCCATCATTGCTGCTTGAAATGAATCAAGTTCAAAGGTATCCATTTAAATCGTTTCTTACTTTCAATTTCAAATATTATAAATATCATTAATTATAATCCAAAAACTACAACTACCAACCTCCTGAAGTCTTCAGTATGACTGAAGGATGAAGCATTCTGGAAACCCAAATAAAACAGAGTCATCAGTAATCAAAAATCAATGTGAACCATTGCTTTAAGAAAAAAAGAAAAACTATCTTTTGTTCTAAAATAGAAGCACTGTCCAAGTGTATTTCTCTAAAGCCATTTCTCTCAAGTAGAGTCTCAAACAATTATATTCCTTATAATTATCAATAACCAAAGTAGCTTCTAATTCACAGGAAAACTAGGGGAGTAGGTAATTAAGAACTATTTGTCACACACTCACATTTTAGTGGACTTATACAGCTCATGAATACATATAACACAACTTTCTATAGCCAAACTCTTTCTTATCTAAACTCTTGAAGTGGCAAAATTAAACACATCCACTCACAAATCCAGCCTTTCTGTAGCACATGCATGTAAAGTTAAAAATCATGCTTAGTAGTCAGTGTTTCAGTATTCCAATTTACTTAGAAATTGTCTAAGTATCTAATGAACATCCATTAATTACCTCAATTTGACATCAATTTAAATTTTGAATTCCTAAAAATTGAGAAAATTATCTTCAAATGAACATATTACAAAATACAGCTCCTGTTGCAGAATAATAATTTAATTTGAATAAACACAATTGTGCATTTTTCACAATCTTAAATGTGAAGTAGAAGTAATGTTGTTTTATTGGGTTAGTAAGTCTCTATAAGTAAGGAAGAATATACCAAATGGAGTGAAATGGGTATTTATATTTACTTAACACTGATAAATCAGAGAATATGTAATTGTTTTCTTAAATCAAAATAATAAAATAGCCATAGTTCTCAGAGTTCCTTAAGTTTAAAATATTGGATTCTTAAGCATTTGCTGAATTAAGTTTTATAAAAATTGCTTTTTCTAAAACATTTAAATTGTAAAGAGTTCAGTTTCCTTATTTCTGGGAACTTTAAGTATATTCATTTTATGTAAGTGCTTATTTATATTTATCAGTCAATACAGAGGTCTTTTAATTTAAGGTACTTTATAATCTATTAATACTACCTGGTTATAGGAAAACATTATGTGTTCAAAGAAACATAAAAACCTTCCTGAATTACACATAAATAGATACACTAATACAAAATCTTTAAAGCTTCACTTCTACCATTTCAGCTATGGCACAAGAGTAAACTAGAAACACAAAAATACACCAAGCCAGCTGTCAAAGAGTTGGTCTCTTTCCATGTGCACAAGTTGACCTGACCTTCAAATAAACAAACAAAAAGACTGACAGCCCAGATTCTCTGTTGGTTTGCACCCAACAGAGACTACATCTCTATATATCGTTACCCCATTTATAGAGATTTCTAAATAATCAACCCATATAACCAAATTCTCAATCATCGCTGATTGAATCAGGAATAATTTAAATGCTCAAAATACAAGACAAAATTAGTAGAGTGAAAAATTGAACCACACTGCATATCTTGGTGGAAGACCTCCAAAACTGTCAAAGATAATCTTCAAAATAATAAAGATGAAATCATTATTTTCATGCAGGTATATAATTAAATACATATCAAAGATTTTATATACCTTGGTAAAGCCATTAGGTAGGTGTTATAGCTGATTCAAAGAAGAAATTTTGTTTGTTTGTTTGTTTGTTTGTTTGAGACAGGGTCTCGCTTTGTAGTTCAGGCTAGCTCTGAGCTCACTATGTAGCCTAGGCAAGCTTCGAACTCAGCAATCCTCCTGTCTCTGCCTCCCGAGTGCTGGGATGACAGGCGTGAGCCACCACGCCCGGCACTGTGGTATGCGATATTGATTGTTGGTGGGCCTGAGTCTCCACGCCCCGCATTGTATGTGGGTACTGAGGATCGAACTCGGGACCTTGTGCTTGTGAGGCAGGCGCCAGAACCACTGAGCTAAATCTCTGGCCCCAGGAAGAAATTTTTTAAAAGCACAAATTTATCTGGAATAAAACAATGTTGAAATGCTTATGTAAATGGTGGCAAGACTGGCTCTTCTACAAGAGTTAGGGAAGTCAGAATTTCTATCAGAATTCAATTTGCAAATCTTTAGACAAGAATTATTTTTGCATTGTTACAGGTTAGCTGCAATTATCCTATGGAATCAGAAACTGATAATCCAGAGCGGCATCTCCTAGCCAGCACAGTTTTCCACTGAAGCACAAAATATGCCCTGTAGTACCCACACAATTTTGGTGTGCCTGAATATATTCATAGGAAGTTACTATCTAAATGTTATAACTTCCGTATTGCAACTCAAAGTGAGTCTACACACTGTATGGTGCAAGTGCTCTTTGAAGCCATTCCTACATTAAACTAACAACACATTAATTATGCACAAAAGACTTTATACAACTCAGGAAGTTATATCACTAAATGTAAACTAAGTATAGCCCTAAGTCAATTCCAACACCCATTTTAACACCAATGAACATAAAATTAAGTGTAACATGACTACTCTTGTGTTTTGAGCCCTTTATTAAGTAAAGTAACGGAAACTTGGACACAAGCACTGCAGTAGTTGATTGGATAAGTAAGATGTATATTAAGTGTCTAGTATATGCTATTCAGCATATATGGTGAGGATACAAGCTGGACAAAGAGATGTGGAATGGAAGTCACAACAAGAGAAAGTTCATCATACTACTCAAAATAGTATGCAAATTAAAATTTATGAATTTCTGATTTCTGAAATTTTGCACTTAGTATTTTTGGACTGTAGTTTAATAACTGGAGCAATAGAAAGTGAAACTATCAAAAGGACTACTGTATACCACTAGGGACTAGAAAGTGCTTTTGTGTAGGAGGGGCCCTTTGAAGCTTAAGATTTATTAGTTTTATATTAAATCTTCTTTTGCTTCTATTCATCTTTCAAATCTAAGACCTTCAGACTTCCCTGATTCTCTGGTGTCCCTTTCTTCTCTCCTAGATTAAGTGATTATTCACTTGTTATGTTACTTGTATATAAAGTACATCCTAGAATGTTGAATTTGTTGCATTGGGTTACCTCACTAGATGGTAAACTTCTGAAAATAAATGAGTGAATGACTAAAACACATGGAGTCTAGCTTGGTAGTTTTTCAGTCAAGCTCTCTTATGTAGCCACAGTCAGGTAGTGGCTGGATGTGAGGTAAAATCAAAGGCCTTTTCATTTATAGGTCTGTTACCTAGACTAGAAATATTCATACAGCTGGAAGTCAAAATAATCTGGGTGCTGCATACGTCTCCATGTGACCAATCCAATATGGTGGCTTCAAGGTAGCTGAATTTCTTGCAAGATGGCTTACAGATTCTAAAATGCATGTCCCAAGAGGGAAAGAACCAAGAAGAAGCTTCCTTAAATTGTATAGTTTAGGATGGGAAACATCTTATTCTTTAGAAATAAGCCACTAAAGCCAGCCTACATTCTAAGTGAAGAAGTCTAGTCACCAGCTCTTCACGGAAAGACAAAGAATTTGCAGGCATGAGTTTGTGGTTCAGTGTAGCACAAGGAAACTGGTACTTTCTCCCTTACCCAAATCATAGCCCGCCCATGTACACAAGGCCCATCAGCACTCAGCTCAGATAACATCCAGATAAAATTCTCACTTTATCATCATATAAATGAGCATTAATATGCTTAAGCTAAGAAGTAATTAATTGAACCAATACATATCATTCATATGCATTCCAGTAAAAGTAGGTTTACAGTGACCAGGTAAAAATCCAAGATTTAAAAGTCCTCAGAAAATACTTCATTTGACACTAATTCAATTTGATTTTTGCTTCCTAATGATAATACCCATTTCATCTGCAGCCTAGACCTGCCAGAGCAGCATACTCTACTTCAGCCCTATAAATACTTTAAACATTATTTAATTTAATCCTCCTCCAGAGCCCAGCAGGGAAGAAATTATTCCCCTGCAATGTAGAGATGAGAAAAGTGAGGTTCAGAGAGTCCGGATAACTCTGTTTCTCCAGCTCATATTGGCTGAGCCGAAAAGAAGCTCCTTGTGTTTGACTCTGTATTACTTTCCTGGGGTTCTGTAAAAGAATTACAACAACCTGGGTAGCTTAAAATGAGACACTCTTGTTGTTCCACATTCCTGGTGGTCAGAAGTCTGAAATCAAGGTGTTTGCAAGTCTGTGCTTCCCCTGAAGGCTCTAGGGAAAATTGTGATCCTCACCTCTTCCAGCTCCTTATGGCTTCAAGTGTACCTTGATTTGTGGCTGCGTCACTCCTGCCTGCCTTTACAAGCCCTTCTCTCCTTTTCTGTCTGTGTCTTCCCTTCTGTGTCTTATGGGAACACCTGTCACTCAATTTAGAGCCCAGCCTTAGAATCCAGAATAACCTCCCCATGTTAAGATTCTCAATGACATCTGCAAAGATGCTTTTCCCACATAAAATCTTACTTACATGTTCTAGGAGTTGGGACAGGAACATGTTCTTAGGGGCTGCCATACAACCCATTACAGAATCTTTCACCTGCTGGCCATGCTGCTAGCCCGTGGCCAGCAGGATGAGATATAGGGGATCTAAAACCCTTAGCACAGATTTAACAATGCTGGACAGATCGAGTGTCGGGCCTAACATCTCCTTCCCACAATTATGTGGCTCTAGGGAAGTTTGCTAGCCTCCCTGAGCCTTGGTTTATATTTTTGAGGATAATAAATGCTTATATCATATCATGGTGATCAGAGCATTAAATGAGCCTATACGCTGGGCTCTACCTTCAGTGATGCCCATAATTTAGCCATTTTCACCACCTTCCAGCTACCACTCTTCCATCATCTCTCACCTAGATTTTTTTTTTTTGAGACAGGGTCTCACTTTGTAGTTCAGGCTGGCCCTGAGCTCACTATGTAGCCCAGGCAAGCCTCAAACTCAGCAATCCTCCTGTCTCTGCCTTCTGAGTGCTGGGATTACAGGCATGAGCCACCACGCCCAGTTCTCACCTACATTTTTGTTACAGATTGTCATTGATCTTCATGTTTATCCTCTTTCCATCCCCTTTACAAAACAAGCAGGGGCATTTTTTAAAACTATAGGTCAAGGGCTGGAGATTTAGCTCAGTGGTTCCGGCGCCTGCCTCGCAAGCACAAGGCCCTGAGTTTGATCCCAGTAACCACATAGAATGCTGGGCGTGGTGACTCACGCCCACCAGCCATCAATACCACATACCACAGTGCCGGGCATGGTGGCTCACGCCTGTAATCTCAGCACTTGAGAGGCAGAGACAGGAGAATTGTTGAGTTCCAGGCTTGCCTGGGCTACATAGTGAGCTCAGGGCTAGCCTAAACTTCAAAGCGAGACCCTGTCTCAATCAATCAATCAATCAATCAATCAATAAAACCTATAGGTCAAATCATATCCATCTTCTACTGAAAGCCCTTCAGTGGCCTCCATCTCATTCTGAGTCAAAGCCGGACTTTCATGTCTGTCTCAGACCGTTTACAATCTGGCCTTCTGTTACCTTTCTGGCATCGCCTCTTGAAACTCCCCTTGCTCATTCTACTCTAGAAACACCAGCTTCCTGATGTTCGTGGACTCTCCTAAGCTTACTCCTACTCAGGCTCTTTGCAGCTGCTGTTTCCCCACCTATATAAAGATGATATGCTGTCGTGAATTGAATTGTGACCCTAAAAATTATTTGGTGGAATCAAAACCTCCCATACCTGTGAATGTGACCTTCGTTGGAAATGAGCTCTTGCAGAAATAATCAAGGGTCAGAGATTTAGCTTAGAGGCACTGTACCTCCCTCACAAGCATGAAGTCCTGAGTTCGATCCCTGGTACCGAAAAGAATCCGAGAAGTAATCAAGTAAGATGAGATCATTTTCTGTATGGGTGAGTCATAATCCAATGTGGTTCATGTCTTCATAAGAGAAGTGACAACCTGGAAGACACACGAATAAGTGAAATAAATACATCACAGATAGGCAAATACCGGATCCTCTCTTTGATATGAGCACCTGTAGATGCAAATGAGCTCTAGAAAGTATGAACATTTTTGTAGAATGGGAAATTTCCAGAGGAAATGTGGTGTGGGAATGTAATGAGGGGAAGGTATAAATATGATTCTGAAAGAAAATAAAAGAGCATGTATATAGGGGGTGGGGAGGTGTGGGTGGGTAGGGATGTGGGTAAAACTGAGAATTAACTTGTGTCATATATTGGTACAAATTCCCCAATGTTATGTGTGATTGTGAGATGTATGTAAATTGTACCAATAAAGAATTCAGTTTAAAAAAAGAGAAGTGACAGATAGAAACACAGGGGAGAAGGCCACAAGTCAACAAAGGCAAAAGTTGGAGTGATACAGCTACAAGCAATGCCAAAAATTATTTGTAAGACCAAAGACTAAAATAGGCATGGGATACATTTTGCTCCAGAGTCTTCAGTGAAAGTGTGAACCTGTCAATATCTGAATTTCAGATATTTATACTGCAAAACTGTGAGAGAATAAATTTCTGTTGTTTTGAGAAAATCAGTTTGTAGTAATCCATTATGCCAGCTCTCTATATATCGTAATCCCACTTACTGCTTGTCTGCTTATTTTTGTCCTATTATTTAACATAAACATATTTATTATTTACTTTTCCCAAACTACCATGTGTGGTACAGAAGAGCAAGAACTTTTCATAACTGCTTTTATGTAACAGTCCCTAGTATATACTATGTGCATAGCAAATACTTATTAAGTAAACATATTTCTGAATATGTCAGTAGAGTACTAAGCATATACTTGGAATGTAGTAAGTGCTCAGTAAATAATTGTTGTTGTTTTCATCATTCTCACTGAGCCCCTTTTCCTTATATAAATGCCCTTCTTGACATAGAGCTTCTTAGCCTACCAACCATAAGTCCTTTAGTTGTCTTGTGTGCCCTCGACAAGATGGCAGGTTTCACCCAGAGCAATCTGCAGATTCAGTGCTATCCCCACCAAAATTCCAATAGTATTTTTCATATAAATAGAGAAAAAAATACAGAAATCTACATGAAACTATAGAAGACCCTCCAACAGCCAAAAGAATATATTAAATAAGAAAAAAAGGGCAAGACATATCTCATGTTCTAATTTCAAAACACGTAACAAAGTTACTCTCATCAAAAAAGTATAATATGGGCATAAGATAGAGCAATGAAACAACATAGAAAACCTAGAAGTAAGTCCATGACACCACCCTTAACCAATGACATTGGGGAAATTGAATATCCACATACAAAGGAATGAAATAAGACCATTTCTTACACATGACTCAAAATCAATTACAGATGTAAACATAAGCCCTGAAGTGGTAAAGTCACTAGAAAAAAATAGAGGAAAAGCCTCTTTGCATTGACACTGTAATGATCTTTTTGATATGATCCCAAAAGCACAGACAAAAATAAAAATAGATAAATGAGATTTCTGAAAACTAAAACTCTTCTGTACAGCAAAAGTAACAATCAACAGAGTGAAGATATAACCTACAGAATAGAAGAATGTATCTGCAAAACATTTATTTGTTAAGGATTCCAAAATATATTTGAAACTCAAACTCAGTAGCAAGAAAACAAAAAACTTGACTTAAAAATAAGCAAAAGATCTAAGTGGACATTTCTCAAAAGAAAATGTACACATCAACAGATACATGAAAAATGCTCAACATTAATAAGTATAGGGGAAATTTAAGGTAATATCACCTATCTTAGTGACTTGGCTGTCAAGAGGGCACAATATCTGACTCCCACAACTTAAAAGAAAGGTTTATCATGGTCCACAGCTTCAGCCCAAGGCTGGGTGGCTCTCAAGCAGAAATGGCATGGTGGAAGAGCATGGCAGAGACAGCTACTCAACCCAGGAAACAGAGAAGGAAGGAGATGGGTTGTGTCTCCAGGAATCCATTTCCAACCAGACTCTACCTCCCAATAACACATTCACCATCTACACTCATCTACACATGCATCCACTAACGAGTATTGTGCTCCTGTAATCTAACCAACTTCCACACACATGAGAATTTTGGAAAATATCTTAGATCTAAATCGTAATGACACCTAACAGTTGTTAGAATGGCTCTCATCAAAAAGACAGTTAACCAATGCTGACAAAGATACAGAGAAAAGGAAACCGTCTCAAATTGTGAGTGGGAGTGTAAATTAGTACAACCATTATGGAAAACAGTTTGTAAGAGCCTCAAAAAATTAAAAATACAACTACTATATGATCCAGCTATCCCACTTCTGTGTATGTATCCAAAGCAAATGAAATTGTGTTTTGTTAACTTCAGTGGTAGGAATTGCACCTGGGGTATTGCATACTCCAGGAAAGTATTCTACCACTAAGCTATACCTATGGTATACTCAGTCCTACAATTAGTATGACAAAGGGATACCTATACTCCCATGTTCACTACAGCATTTTTCACAATAGCTGAGGTACATAATCAACCCTAAATAATGCCCAGCAACGTATGATTAGACAAGGAAAGGATGAAAGTGTAGGGTGTGTCTACATGCCCATGCACAATGGAAATTTACTCAGTTCATAAAAGAATAAAATCCTGTTATTTGAAGCAATATGGACGAATTTGGAGTATATCATGCTAAGTGAAATAAGCCAGGCACAGAAAGACAAATAATACAAGATCTTACTTATGTTATAGGCAAAAAAAGACTAACAGTTGATAATACTGTACTGTACACTTGAAAGTTGTTAAGAGGGTAGATCTTGAAATGTTCTCACCACAAGTATAGAAAAATGATGAGGATGTGAGGTGGTGATGGGTTAATTAGCTTGACAGTGATATTTACTTCAAATTGTATATGTATTTTAAAACATCACATTATATACTTTAAATATTAAAAGTATCAATCAGCCACATAGCTGTAAAAAAATAAAAATGTTAAAAGATAGTAGGATTCACTAAAATAATTATAAAATGATTATAATTATTTTCTTTTATTTTATATCCTCCAATTTCTAACACAAAGAACCCTAAAACTCAATAAATAAAAGTGGCAACAGTAACCAGAACATTCATATCCATCACTGTGTACATTTTAAGCAAAACTTTCAAAAGAAGACTCTCTCTCTCTCTCTCTCTCTCTCTCTCTCTCTCTCTCTCTCTCTCTCTCTCTCTCTCTCTCTGCCCCTTGTTGCACAACATGAAATCAGCTATCTTAGATCAGCTTCTCCTAGAAGGACACCTGGAGATGAGGTCACTCTGTGAGCAAGTGACATACTAAAACAGTATTCCTAGAAGAAGCCAATAGGAGAGTGGAGGTAGCAGGATGAGAAAGGAGAAAAAACAAGACAATGGTAAACAGTAGTTTCATTTGAAATACCAGCCTCAGCCTGATCTCCAGAAGGAGATCGGGAGTATAGATGACTCAGCAAAATGTGTTCCACCTGGACACTGAAGTGCTGGATCTTGTGCTTTCCACACTGCTCTATCATTTGCTATCTGGCCTATCATGACAGGGGTAGAAATGTAAATCCCAGGTATTTCTACACAGCCAGTTTTATTGCCTCTCCTGAGGGAATTATTCCCAACTCCACTCTCACTAGTAGCTTGAAAGCAGCCATTAGTGGATGTCAGGGGTCTTAGAGAGCCAGTTTTTTAGCATTTATTAACACAACACTGCTACTGTAGGGAGAAAAAAGAGAGCAATCCCTTTTGTGCCCATCAGAATGGGTCATGGCCAGCACCCCTACAAACAAGGGACAGGTTAACAAGAGAAAAGCATAACAAATTTATTTGATCATAGTTTTATTTGACAACAGGTGCCTTCAGATTAAAGATCCAACGACCCAGGGTGAACTATCAGTTTTGCTATATAGGATCTACAAAACATGGTCAGCTATGTAGAGATATGACTGGACAAAAGAGTCTGAGCTAATGGTAATAGAAGGAGAGAGGAATCCCAGCAAGGCCTGTCTAGAATCTTCTTGGCCTCTCTGTGCAGCATTCTTTCCTTGCAAGTATGAGGCAGGACCCCTTCTGGAATCAGGGTCTAATATATACAGATGAAGTAACACTTGTGTCCCCTCTGGAAGTCACAGGTATTTGCCATTAACAGCAAAGCCCATGGAACATGGAGGATGGAAATGCAGCACTGAGAAAAGAAACAGAAGGGCTCCAGATGGAATAACAGTGAACAAGACACCAGCACAAATCTACTCTGATTAAATATGGACTCACCCTGAGGGAACAACCAACCAAACAGTCAAGGCTTGATGTGAAGGTGGGAAACACTTCCATTATTGAGTACCCAGACTGAATTTGAAGGTTAGGAAGACTGGATACCCTCTGCCCCAAGCCCTGTCTACTCCCCAGATGCATTAATTCACAGGCTAAATGGCAATGATGAAGAAGATGGTCTTTCTTCCAAAAGTATGTGCATTCTTCTCTGTTTGGTCCCATTCATGACATAATGTCTGACCTGGGAGACTTCACAGTGACAGCACTTTGTCTGTTAACAAAGAGGACAAATAGAAATCAAGCTATTTTTCTTACATGAGAAGAAAACAAAGAACAATATCCAACCATTGCAGCCATTGACTTACTGGCTGGTGACTAGCTCCATTTCCATGGAAACAGAACAGAACAGGAAAAAGAAAGCCTTTTTAGAATAATAGAGGGTTTTGTATTGTGAGTTGCCTTTTAAAAATTAAGCCAGCAAGGTGCCTCCATTCTCTCAGCCTTGACCCCCACATCGCTCTCCAGAGAAGCCAGTGGGCTGCAGGACAAAATGGCAAGAGGCCACCTCCCCACCCACCAGGCCTCCTCATCAACCAAGGCCACTGAGCTGGCAGGAGATCACACAATGTCAGCCCTGAATAGAGACAGACATACAGAAGGAAACAAAAACAGTTATAACCAAAGGGAACAAAGCCATATGCAAAGAGCTAACTGCTTTTTATGTCTTTTTGACTTGAAAAAAATTATATATGAGCCTTACAGAAAAAGCCACATTCTCCATTTAATCATTTTGATATTATGGTAAAGCTTCATATGTTGAGATACTGTAGTTGCACCAGTACCTCACCTTTTCCTTTCCTGCATACTGTGGGGGAGAAATGGCCAGACTGATTGGCCCTGGGGGCATGAGGTTCAACTCCAGAGGTCAACAGCATCTGTGAGTGCTCTGTCCCTTGACATCCAGTTTGGGTACATGAAGTTCAGTCTCCCCAGCAACTCAAGCTATGGCTGGTTCACTTCACGTAAGTTTCACTGAAAGCCACCATTTTAAGAGACTCCAAAAACCCAACAGCCTACGCATAACTGCCATGGAGAGAAAAAGTAGGATACTGAAGCAAAAAGAAACCAAGATAAGTGATGAGTGAGGTTCTCTCTTTTCAGAAAGTTTAGTTTGCCTTGGTAACACAGAGTTTCCATAGTGATAAGTACAGTTGCTAAGGAAACCTTATTTTATAGGCAGAGGCTGAAAAAAAAAGTTCTACAGGGCTTTTAAATTTGGGCCCTTCAATTTTACTGAGTGGTGGGCTTCTTCCAGAATACCTCTAAGATGAAGGTTCAGGCTTGAGTGACATACAAAGGTAGTGTTCCCGGGGAAAAGCAGTAAGAATGCTAGAAATCCTGCATGGGTGTGAGTGTGGATAATGTCCCAGTCTCAGCTGATCTTGCAGGGAGTTTGGAAGCAAATATGCTCTTCACAGTTTAGTAGGTTTGAAGGCAAGAAAACTCAATTTCTATACTTCAGCACCTGTCCAGCACCCCAAGGATGTAAATCTTTAGCCAAAGCTACAGGAGGTAGGGAATCTGTATACACAGCACCAAGAAAGGATGTCTGAGGAGTTTCATGAGGGACACCAGCACTACCCACTACACTGAAGAAGTAGAATTTTTAAAATATGGCCAAGCTGCTTACTAAAGAAAAAACTTCTTGACCCCCCCATACATAGTTTCCTTATGTATTCCAAGGCCAAGATAAAGCAGAGACACTTGCCTCAGGCAGAAAATTTAAGAGATACCAAAAAACTCAAAATTAAAGATGAATGATATCTGAATGCAGTATTTTTTTTTTTTTGAGACAGGATCTCACCTTGTAGTTTAGGCTGGCTCTGAGCTCACTATGTAGTTCTGGTGAACCTCAAACTCAGCAATCCTCCTGCCTCTGCCTCCCGACTGCTGGGATTACAGGCATGAGCCACCGCGCCCGGCACTGTGGCATGTGGTATTGATTGTTGGTGGGCGTGAGTCTCCACGCCCAGCATTGTATGTGGTTACCGGGGATCGAACTCAGAACCTTGCACTTTCGAGGCAGGTGCAGGAACCACTGAGCTAAATCTCTGGCCCTGAATGCAGTATTTTTAAAGATCCAGATTAGTGTTTAAAAATACTGATAAAAATATCAATATCTAAATAAAGACAAGACCTGCCCCTGCCTCACTCTTCTCACCCTAATCCTGACCCATCCTGGTTTTTAATGACAAAAATAAGAGGGTAGTTTATTCGCTAGTTTGTTGATTTATTTTGTTTTACTTTTATTGTGCTCATATTGAAACCTAAAGCTTTGGGTATGCTAAGCAAGCACTGTATCACTGAGTCACACTGCCAGTGCAGTTTGTTTTTTAAAACCTGCTACATTGGAATATGAAGTGTCTTCATTGCTGAGGTTTTTGTTGCCTCCTTACATTCTGGACCTGAGCCAAGTGGCTTACTACCTGAGAAGTAGTCACCATGAGGAATTCTTGTCTTCCAACCACCACCCTCATGAACATAATCACAAATACACTCTTTTCCCAATCTTTAATCCAAATCTGCAATCGATAGGGATTAAAATGTTTTTTAAAACTTTTTTGCCATTAAGAAAATAAGTTCACTTTCTGGTGTAGCATAGTCTTCTGGCTCCTGGGAATATCCATGTCTTAGTTATTATTCTCATTGCTGAGACAAAATATTCATTACTGAGAGAAAATACAACACCCAAAGTTAAAGGGGGCAAGGTTTGTTTAACTCATAATTGGTAGAGGTTACAATCGATAGCTGCTATCTCCAAACAGGGCAGCATGGCAGCAGGACAACACAGAGGTGAAACAAACAGTTCATGGTGTGGCAGGGAGAAAGCAGCAAGCAGCAGCAACAAGTCTGTCTTCCCTCTCTCCTTTTATATTCTACATAGGCTACAAGCCTACTAATTTGTGCTGCTCATGAAATCAACTGACAAAAAATGCTAACAGGAAGAAAGGAACCTTCCTCCATTGTTGGTGGAAATGTAGACTGGTGCAACCACTGTGGAGATCAGTGTGAAGATTCCTCAAAAAACGAGGACTAGAGATTACATTTGACCCAATTATTCCCCTGCTAGGTATATACACAGAAGAGTTAAATGATTCATATCACAGTGACATTTGTGCACCCATGTTCATAGCAGCTCAATTTGGAAACACCCCAAATGCCCATCAATTAGAGACTGGATAAAGAAGATATGGTGCTATTTTTTAATATAGAATGGAGTATTACTCTGCCATAAAGAATGATAAATTTGAGTCATTTGTACTCAAATAGATGTTCCTTAAGGACATAATCATAAGTGAAATAAGACACAGATGTGTAAATATTTTTCTCTAGTATGAAAAACTAAAGATACAAATGGATTCCAAAATGTTTGATACATAATGTGAAATAAGACGAAAATGTGCAAAAGGAAAAGGGAAAGGGTGGGTAGAGGAAAGTAAAGACAGGAAAGAAAAAATGTGATAGTAAAAAAAAGGAATTAAAACATATATATAGGCCGGGCATGGTGGCTCACACCTGTAATCCCAGCACTCAGGAGGCAGAGACAGGAGGATTGCTGAGTTCAAAGCTTGCCTGGGCTACATAGTGAGCTCAGGGCCAGCCTGAACTACAAAGCGAGACCTTGTCTCAAAAAAAAAAATATATATATATATATATATAGGACGTGGGAGGTGTAGGGAGGGCAGGGGAATGGGCCAAAATGAGAATCAAAATGTGTCATATACAGGTACAAACTTTCAATGTTGAATGTGATCATAATTGATGCATAAAATATACCAATAAAATCCATTTATTTATTTATTTATTTATTTATTTTTATTTTTATTTTTCCTGAGACAAGGTCTTGCTTTGTAGTTCAGGCTGGCCCTGAGCTCACTATGTAGCCCAGGCAAACCTCAAACTCAGCAGTCCTCCTGCCTCTGCCTCCCAAGTGCTGGGATTACAGGTGTGAGACACCACGCCTAGCACTGTGGTGTGTGATACTGATTGTGTGAGTCACCACACCTGGTATTGTGGTATGTGATTGAACACAGGGGATGGAACTCGGAACTTTACACTTACAAGGCAGGCTCTGGAACCAGAGATAAATCTCCAGCCCCTAAAATGTATTTTAAAAAATGATATACACTTGGGGCTGCAGATTTAGTTCCGTGGTTCCAGTGCCTGCCTAGCAAGTGCAAGGTCTCTGTTTTGATCCCCAGTAACCACATACCACAATGCTGGGGTGGTGACTCATGCCTGTAATTCCAGCACTTGGGAGATTGAGGCAGGAGGACAGCTGAGTTCAAGGCTTGCCTAGGATACATAGTGAGCTCAGGGTCAGCCTTAACTACAAAGCGAGACACTATCTCAAAAAAAAAAAAACACAAAAAACAAAACAACAACAAAAAATATATATA
>PVIC010030621.1:0-21799 GCA_004025085.1 Thryonomys swinderianus
AGCAATCCTCCTGTCTCTGCCTCCCGAGTGCTGGGATTACAGGCATGAGCCACCATGTCCGGCATTGTGGTATGCGGTGTTGATTGTTGGTGGGCGTGTCTCCACGCCCAGCATTATATGTGGTAACCGGGGATCGAACTCAGGTCCTTGCGCTTGCGAGGCTGGCGCCGGAACCAGTGAGCTAACCCTCCGGCCCTGCCTTTCTTTTTATGTAAGTGTATTATGAGGAAAAGCAAATACACCCAACAATGGCTTATTCTATACTTAATAATAAAAATTTTCCTTAAACTTTTCCACTGGGTGTTTAAAACCAAGCTATAGTGAGACCTATATTAAATAGATTTAATCTCTTACTATCTAACAAGGTCGAACAAATCTCCTCAGCCAGTATCTTGGAACCATTCAGAGCCTCTCACCTCTCTGTCAATGTCAGCTATCAGAATATGTTATGGCCTTATTTGACCATTGTGCTTTCTGCAAAAGCATGGGAGACTTTTTCTACAGGAAATATTCCTTTGGCACACTTTTGGAGAATCATAGGATCTCAGGGAGAAGGTTCTCTCATGTTCTCGATCTTCAGTAGTAGTAGGTGACCTTGGAGAGCTAGGGCCAAAACATTGGCTACCTTTTTAGCCCAGTTACCTTTCTAATTCTGGTCTCTAAACTTTAGTTGTTAAACATCCAGGAGAGAATATCAGTGACATTAGCATATACAACAGGAGTAGTAAACTCAACCATTACAAATCTACCTGCATATAAAGCATTCAGGATAAAAATATAGTTAGAATGAATAAAAGAGCATATATATAGGGAGTGGGGAGGTGTGGGTGGTTAGGGATTTGGATAAAAATGAGAATTAACTTGTGTCATATACTGGTACAAATTCCCCAATGTTGTGTGACTGTGAGATGTATATAAAATGTACTAAGAATTCAATTATATATATATGTATATATATATGTTAGAAGACTATTACAGTTGCCAATCATAGTTGTTCTGGTTCTGGTGGTGGAGGCACTGTCTAATGTTAATAGGGCCTTAACTAAAAAACTTCAAATAGTATTTTAGTACAACAAACATGTCTCTAATGTAGAATAGCCATTGTTAGATATATTTGGTCCCAAAAATGTAAGGCAGATGTCTGAATCAAAAGATGAATACCATACAACTACAGATCATAAATATGTTTTGCATGCCAGAAAAGTAACAAATTATACAGCTTGGTACCAAAAGCATCTTTCACAATTACATAAAATCTTATAAACATATCACAGTATATTTACAGTTTATATGAATATTTTACCACAACATTCTTAGAGCTAATATCTTTGATGATGACCAATGCAACCAATTTACAATAGCATTGAGAAAATATTTGTTGCAGTGTGTTTCCCATAAGATTGTAAAAATATCAGTCATCCCATTAGGGAACAAAGACCAAAATAGTTACATTCTGGAAAGCTGCTCCTCTGCTCCCCAAGGGGAGTTCCATTTAGCAGTCTCCCAAACTTTAAGAGTTTTTATTCATATAAAACTTGTTTGGGTTATGGCAATCAAAAGAAAACACAGTACTTTTGTGAAATAAATCTTAATATAATTTTGATCAGCTAACATGCAAAAGCAAGCATACCCTTCTTTCCAACAACATTCATCTGTAAGCCAACCCAACCATGGGTGGATATCCTCTAGGAAAAATTTTCAAAAGATGAAAATGAAAAGAAAAAGAAAAATATTATTTGAGCTCAAACAAAACAGATAAATCATACAATTGGACAAATACATAAACAGACAAACATAAAAGACAATCTATACAATTAGATTGCACTCAAATATATTTGACCAAACTGAGCCACAATATTTCCTGGCATGTTCTCTACACTTTTAACTGCACTCAAGACTGGTCAAAAACTTTCTGTCGGTTAATTAACAGATTTTTTTATGATTAGAACCAGGAAGAATAAAAATAACTTATGCTCCCAAAAAAGGCAAAGAAAAAATTTAACTTATGAACCTATGTTTGTTCTCCCTCTTGGAGTGATGTCTTGATCCTGGACCTCGTTTTGTATTTGTTGGTCATCACAAGTGAGGTGAGTCACTCAGGCCTGGCTGCCTCATCGTTTTCAGCAGGGATTCTGTCTTCTGTTCTCAGAGATGTTGATGGTTCCAACAGCGTAATCCATGGTCACACATTCCGAGAGGGTAGCCACAAGATTTCACTGGTTTCTGTCAGCACACAAGCAAAACCTCTTTCCCAATTTACTAAAGTAGCAGAGCCATTTCATTTTTCTGTTCAAACATCTTTCCAAAGGACTTGTGGTTTCTGGGTTTTGGTTGTGGGATCTTTATGTCAATGCAGCATAGCAGGTGGTTGCATGAAACCTGCTGCAGGATTTAAAAAGTTAAGTACAAAAACAGGTACATCTAAGTGGGCTTGTGGAGGCAGCTGGCTTTCTCCTTTTGATTAAGTAACTGATGTTTGAGGGTGTCATGGGCTCTTTCTACTATGGCTTGTTCTTCTGGGTTATATGGAATATACCAGAATTTTTTGCTAAGTTTATTAACATGTGATGGGTCATGATCAGACTTAGTGGCTTTGGGCACTCCCATGGGGGCAAAGGTGGACAAGTAATGTTGTTGAACATGGTGCCCTTTCTCACCAGAGTGACATGTGGCATGTATCATGTGTTAAAATGTGTCTATAAAAACAAGCACAAATTGAGACTTACCAAAAGAGGGGATCTGCAACACATCCATCTGCCAAATTATATTACTGGCTAGGCCTCAAGGGTTAGTTCCCTTGTGGGGGAATGGGTGGTGCAATCCGTTGACAACTAGGACAGGCCATAAATGTCTGTTGTACCTGAGCTTGAGATAGTTGAAAATCATGTTGTAGTGCCTTGGGGTTGTGATGGAAATAGCTAGATGATTCCTTAGCCTGATCAAAAGCAGTGAGAAATCCTATAAGTTGATGTGCTTGTGCATTACTGTGCGAAAACAGCCCAGGAAGATTGGTGTGATCAAATATGTCCAATATAAAAGGGAGCAGTTCTTTGGCATATACCCTTCTGTAATCCTAAAAACAAATTTAGTAATTCAGGTTACAAGGTAGAACAGACCGGAGCTTCTTCCAGTCTTTGTGTTAAAGCAACTGCACAGGAGGAATCACTTAAAATATTAGGGGGTTGAGAAGAAAAATTTTCAATCACAAATAAAATAGCTAGCAATTCTGACCAGAGAGACCAGGTGTAGGTAATACATAGCTAAAGGAAGTACTCCAAATTGCTGTTTGGCCAATTGCTGAGGAGCCCTCAGTGAAATAAGTGAGGGTGTCATGTAGTGATTAAATTTGAGTAACCCTGGGGAGAATAAATTCTTGTTGTGCAAAAAATGGAGACAGAGGATCACTAGGGTAATGATTGCCTATCTGTCCAACAAAATCTTCAAAGGCTACTTGCCAATATAAAGCTGTTTATAGCAATGTTTACATTTGAGCCTTATCAGTTGGGACAATGATGAAATGAGGATCAGCTCCAAATAATTGTCAGGTATGAGGTATGATTACTTTCTAAGGAAACTACATTTGCAATTTGCTCTACATATAACTATAGATTTTACTATCTGACTGAAATAAATACCATTTACCTGATATTTTTGGGAACAATAAAGACAGGTATGTTCCAAGGGCTCACAGATGGCTCTAAATGTTTTTTGTTAAGTTTTTCTAATACAAGTTGCTCTAAAATAGTTTCTCCTGGTTAGGGGCCATTCATTAACACAAATGGAACCATCTGATTTGTAAAGACAATGTTGCCTTGAGTGGAGAAATTTTTTCAATGGCCCCCAAATAAAAACTTTGATTATACCTAATCCCAAAGCAACTGTGTGAAGTTTCAGGGGGCGAAGTAGTCACTGAGACTCCCCATTCTTCCAACAAATCTCTGCCCCATAAATTTACAGGTATTGGAGCTAGGTAAGGACAAATGTGTCTCAATTGACCATTAGGTCCTCCATAAGGTAAAGGTACAGAGCTTTGTAGAACTTGCTGAGGGGCACCAAGGCCTACCAAGGACATTTTAGTTTGTTTTGTACACCAAGCTGGAAGCCAAAAGGATGTGGACATGATGGTTATATCTGCACCTGTGTCTGTTAACCCTATAAAGAACTTACCATTCAATTTAATTTTGCATATTGGCCAGTTTTTAGAAATCTCTTGAGTGAAATAAACTTCTTGAGAAATTTCTGGCTGAGGATTATCTTGAGAATCTTTAAGGTTAACACTATTTAATTGTGGTTTAGGCAAGAGCAATAACTGTGCAATATAGTCTCCTAGTTCAATTACCCAAAGTCCTGTGAAAGTAACAGGAACACACAATTCAGAGTTAGAATCAATAATAGAAGGAATAACCATAATGCCTTTTAAAGTTGAAGAACATTTTCCAAGAGTCAAACTGATTGTTCCAGGTGGTGGGGTTCATATATTCCTATGGGGATAGACACAGGAGCCTCACCTCTGAGGAAGTGAACTCTCTGAGCAGCAGGAAGATCTAATCCTAAGCCCTCAAGTGTTTCCCTGATGAGCGAAGAAATATTCCTCCGGATACCCACACTGCCTTGTTTTGTACTTACACATTGATCTAAACTGGCTCAGAGGGACTGGAGTCCCTTGGCCCTGATCCCCTATTGTTTCCTGAGCCCAGGAAGGGTTCAACTTCCATTTCCTGACATCTGTTTTCCAATGAGCAATGCACCACCCCATTATATTTGGAGTAGCAGTCTTTACACCAGTGCATGCCTTTATGACAGTGAGGGCAAGGATTATTTTTGTTAGCTGCTTTACTGAGTGGTTTCAAATCAATTTGTGAAACTGCTTTTGTTTTACAGTTTTTTGGTGTTATGTCCCATTTTCCCACAATTAAAACTTTTTTTTTTTTTTAACAGGGTCTCGCTTTGTAGTTCAGGCTGGTCCTGAGCTCACTATGGTGCCCAGGCAAGCCACCGCGAACTCAGCAATCCTTCTGTCTCTGCCTCCCGAGCGCTGGGATTACAGGCGTGAGCCACCATGTCCGGCACTGTGGTATGCGGTGTTGATTGTTGGTAGGCGTGTCTCCACGCCCAGCATTATATGTGGTTACCGGGGATTGAACTCAGGACCTTGCGCTTGCAAGGCAGGCGCCAGAACCACTGAGCTAACCCTCTGGCCCACAACTAAAACATTTTAAGGAAAATTTAAATTTACATGGTGCACCATGTAAATTTTGGGAGATGGCTTGAGCCATCAAAGCAGAATTATATGAAGGCATACCAGTGGTTTGACACAACTTAACATATGCTCCAAAGTCATGAGAATAGCATACAGGATTTATTGCCTGTTAACAATTCAGATTGCATTTTTATAGGCTAGTTGTGAAATGAGAATATCTGCTGCCTGAGAAATAGACATCTGCCTCCTAATTACTTGTTGCAATCAGGCTACAAACTGTGTAAAAGTTTCTTTCGGTCCTTGTTAATTTGGGTAAAATATTGTATCAGTGTACCATCAACTGGCACAGAGGACCAGGCTATTTCTGCTTCACACAAGTCAGCCATTCATGAGATATCTAAAGCTTTGTGCCAAAATAAATCTATTTTTTAAGTGGTAGGTCTCTGGTATTGTGTCTCAGCCATGAGAAAATGATTAAGACAGTTGCCATTAGTCACTGAGCATAATTACATAATGTTTAAAGAATATAAAGTTGAAATAAGAATTACACTGATATTTCTCTTCATTTCTCTTGAAAAATGCAACAAATTATTTGGTTCTGCTTTAGTCCATAATACATAACCAATGAAGACATTTTAAATATTTAAAACTCTAGAACTATTTTGACATTTTCAAATTACTTACCATGAAAAAAATTACCATGTATGAAAAGAATAATACCACATAGTCATGCCTTCTGATTTTTTTTTTTTGCTTGTTTGTTTTTTGAGACAGGGTCTTGCTTTGTAGTTCAGGCTGGCCCTGAGCTCACTATAGTAGCCCAGGCAAACCTTGAACTCAGTAATCCTCCTGTCTCTGCCTCCCGAGTGCTGGGATTACAGGCATGAGCCACCATGCCCAGCATGCCTTCTGATTTTTATATAAAGTTTTGTGAGAGGATGAGAAATAACAGTTCTTCTTCTGAATGATATCATTATGGAGTTGCCTAGGAGACTCACCAGTATATATTATCATGTTATGCCTCATATTCTTTTGGAGTGAGTCAAAATGGATAAGATTTGAGACAAAGACATTATTATTTCTGCAAATAAACTTGAAACATTATTATTGTGCTAAAAACATGATCAAACATATTAATAGGTTTCTATTCATTTATCCAATAATTTGAGACATCCTATTTAATGCCCTGACAAGATGTTGGAGGAGGTGTATCTTGAAATATCCAGCTCACTAGAAAATACAAAATATGTATAAGTCAAGTAATGAACATTGTAGAAAGCAGGTGATGTAGCTAGGAAATGCAAAGAGAATTTATTGATGGGGTAATCAGTGTAAGATAATCCAGGAAATCTTACATGATTGAGGACAAAGACTGGAAGTCTGGAAAACTTTTGGCTTTTGACAACCTCTGAAAGAGTTCTCCAGACAGAAACTCAATGGCTTAACTCTAAACACTAAACACCATCAACCAAATGACTGGACAGGTAAAGTCATACCCCATTATAGACAGTATTGCCAGAAACTTGATGAGTTAACAGTAACCACCACCAACCAAATGACTGGACAAGTAGAGTCATATTCCATCATGGAAAGCATTGAGCACAGATCAAGAAATTTTAAATATGTTCTGTGGGCAGTGGATAGTGAAGTGACAGAAGTGTGGAGGAACAGAGGTTCTCTGTCTACCAGGAAGCAATCCTTATCTTCTAGAAGGATAACTTCAGTTTCTTATGAAATCTAGATCTTGAATATATCAGTTATAAAGGAGTTATCCTACAACTATTAGAAACATACAGGTAGGTTTCTTCCTTGTTTTTAATGTAACAAAAAAGGCCACAAAATAGTCAGGGCTGATATGATGCTTCAAAGACGCCCCTGTGACTTGGCTTCTGTTTTCCTGTTTTTCCATCCATACCAGGAATTTTGGTCCTTATGATTATATGATGGTGGGAATATCTGCAAGCAGTCAGAAAAGGAAAGGGAAATCCAGTATCCAGTATGCAAAAGGACATGCAAGGAAAATATGTCACACAAAAAATTCCAAAAAGCTTTACCCACTTAATCTTTGCTCACACAAATTGGCAAGAACAAAATTCACAAGGCCATTTCTAATAACAACTTCTTTTTAAACTGACACTTGCAGCTAGACAAATTGCTGTGGCAAGCAAAATTGAAGTTATATTTACAGGATAGGGAAAAAGATATGTTGAGTATATTTTTCCTTGACCATTTGGATAAAAGGATAGTCTTGGAGATTTGAAATATTTTCTTTTTATCTGTCTTGGTTACTTTTCTCACTGCTGACAACCAAATTTGGGTGACAAAATATCTTACAGCCATATTCAAAGGTATAATGATTTATTTGTGCTCACAGTTTTAGAGGTTCCAGTTCATAGTTGGCTGCTCCAAGGCAGGGTGGTATGGCAGAGTGGTATCACATGGGAGAAATAGTTCATGGCAGGTAGAAGGGAGGAAGGAAGAAAAGTGGCAAAGTATCACTCAGCAAGCAATGAGAGCAGCCCTTTTTTCTTTCTTTTTTTTTTTTTTTTTTTTTTTTTTTTTTTTTTTTTTTTTTTTTTTTTTTTTTTTTTTTTTTTTTTTTTGTCCCTTATAGTCTATCCAGGGTACAGCACTTAGGGTAAGTAGCAGTTACTTTACTTTAGGGTAAGTAGCACTCAACTAAAATGGGCCCTCCCATTGTGCACACCTAGAACTAAGCCAAACCAATGAATTAATTTTGTAATTACATACATTTAATCCCAGCATCACACATTCTAGATCAACTCACCTCTGAAAATCCCCACCTATGACCCTATGATGCTTTTAGGGTGACATCTAGATATAAGCCATGATAATACGTTTCCAAATTTATATGTATGTGAGACACCTGAATGTGTGTCTGTGTGTGAGAAGGCTTCAGAGCTATATTTTGGGAAAGTTTGGGAAAAGTAATATAAGAAATGTTAGTCAGATGTACTTTAAACTACTACTTCATAATGTAGGTTTGAATTTAGTATTTTTATTATTTCTTTGATCTAAATAGTATATTTTAAGCTTTACTTAGTGAACTTTGCTATAAAGTATATTTTTATTTCTACTTTTATTATTTCTTCTCTTGGTCAGTTTGTTTATAGAGTAACCTCTGCCTTTTGTTTTGAGCATACCTTCTCTAATCTTTTTAAATTGGCTTTATTGGTATATTTTATACATACATTGTGATCACATTCAACATTGAGAATTTGTACCTATACATGACACATCTCAATTCTCATTTTTCCCCTTACTCCCACCCTCCAACAACCTCCACCCTCATGTACATAACTTTGTTTCCTTTTCTTTAACTACGAAATTTTTTCTTTTCCTTCTTTACTTTCCCTTACCTGCCCTTTCCCTTTTCCTTTTGCACATTTTCTTCCTACTTCACATTACTTATCATACATTTCAGCATGCATTTACACCTTCAGTTTTTCATACTAGAGAAATGATACAGTATTTCCATATCTGTGCCCTGTTTATTTCAGTTTGAGTATATCCTCAAGGTACATCTATATGAGTATAAATGACTCCAATTTATCATTTATTATGGTACAGTGTTTTTCTTTTATTTAAAAAACACATCTTTTTTGCTAGGCGTGGTGGCTCATGCCTGTAATCCCAGCACTCGGGAGGCAGAGACAGGAGGATTGCTAAATTCGAGGCTTGCCTGAGCTACATAGTGAGCTCAGGGCCAGCCTGAAGTACAAAGCGAGACCCTCCCTGTCTCAAAAAAAATTTTTTTTTAATTAAAATAAATAAATAAATAAACACATCTTTTTTAATCCAGCTTCCCATTGATGGGCATGTGGGCTGTTTCCAAGATTTAGCTATTACAAACTGGGCTGCTGTAAGCATGGGCACACATATGTCACTGTGGTATGATGCTTTTAATTCTTTCATGTATAGTCCCAGCAGGGGAATACGAGGGCTAAATGGAACTTCTAATCCTAGTTTTCTGAGAAGTCTCCACACTGATCTCCATAGTGGTTATACCAGGCTACATTCTCACCAACAGTGGAGAAGGGTTCCTTTCTCTACACAGCCCTACCAGCAATTGTTGTTTGCTGGATTTCATGATGGCAGCTATTCTTTCTGGAGTGACATGGAATCTCAGTGTTGTTTTCATCTACATCTCTCAAAGGACTAGTGATGTTGAACATTTTTTCATATGTTTCTTAGTTGCCTTTACTTCTTCCTCTGAAAAATGTTCATTTTACATGTCCCTTTTTGGATTGGGTCTTGAAATTGGGAGAGTGCTGGTTTTTAAAATTTATTATATACTCTCAATAGTAGTCATTTGTCTAAGGAACAGCTGGCAAAAATTTTTTTCCATATTGTAAGTTGTCTTTTTACTCTGTGATTTCTTTTGCCATGTGGAAGCTTTTTAAAAAGATGGGATCCCAGTTGTTGATTCTTTTCACTAGTTCTTATGATGCTGAATTTTATTCATAAAGACTTTCCTTATGCCAATGTCCAAGAGTTCTACCTAATCTATATTCCAGCAGGCTTAATGTTCCTTTTTTAATATGTAGATCTCTAATCCACTTTGATTTTAATTTGGTGCATGGAAAGAGGTGGACTTAGCTTTAATCTTTGGCAAGTTGAAACCCAGTTTTTCCAGCACCATTTGTGAAACAGGCTATCTTTCCTGCAGTTAGGGTGTTTGGCACCTTTGTCAAAAATGAGGTGGCTTAGTATATCTGGAGCCATTTCTGGATAGTCTAATCTGTTCCACTTAACCTCAGGTCTGTTTCTTTCCAGTACCATGCTGCTTTTATCACAGTGGCTTTGTAGTACAGTCAGGCATTGTGATACTCTCTGCCATGTCTTTGTTGCCTAGGCTTGTTTTTGCTATTGTCAATCTTTTGTGGATCCAGATGAATTTCTGGATTATTTTCTCTAGCTTAGTGAAGTATGCTACTGAGATTATGATCAGGATTGCACTGAGCTACATAGTAGTTTTGTCGGTATAACCATTTTGACAGTGTTGGTTCTCTCTACCCAGAAATGAGGAATATCATCCCATTTCCTGATATCCTCTTTGATTTTCCTTTTCATGTGCTATAATTTTCAGAGTAGAGATTTTTCACTTCCTTTTTTAAATTTATGTCTATGCCTTCTTTCTTTCTTTGTTTGTTTCTTTCTTCTTTCTTGGATGCTCTAATTTGGCTAACAAGCTAAATTCTAAATTTTCATTATGAAAATGAACAGCAACTCTGCATGACTATTTTATCTAAGGTGACAGTTAAGCAGATTATCATCTTAATTAGTAAAGCATAGTCTTGGGTGTTTCTGGATAGGATGTGGGGCTGTGTCCTTGAGTACTGTCTGGTCCCTGGTCCCTTCTGTTCTGCTGCTCTTTCCTTGCTCCACTTCCCAGCTGCCAAGCAGTTACCAGTTTTGCTCCGTACCACCCTTCCACCATGATGTTTCTGCCTTGGAGCCAGCCGACCCTAGACTGAAACCTCTGAAACCTAGAGCCAAATTTAATATCTCCTGCTTTAAATTGTGTCTGGTATTTTTTCCCAAAGACAGAAAATTTGACTCCTACAGCTTTGTTTTTTGTTTTTTGTTTTTGTTTTTGTTTTTTTGAGTCAAGGTCTTGCTTTGTAGTTCAGGTTGGCTCTGAGCTCACTACATAGCCCAGGCAAGCCTTGAACTCAGCAATCCTCCTGCCTCTTCCTCCTGAGTGCTGGAATTACAGGCATGAGCCACCACACCCGGCACTATGGTATGTGGTATTGATTGTTGGTGGGTGTGAGTCACCACACCCAGCATTGTATGTGGTTACCAGGGATCAAATTCAGGACCTTGATCTTGCAAGGCAGGTGCCAGAACCACTGAGCTAACTCTATGGCCCTGACTACTACATTTCTATTCTGAGTCTGCTTTGCCTTGGCAAGTTTCTAAATCATGAAGCCTTCTAATATGCTCTACTTCCAGTTTCTTTAAAGAAGCTCTGCAGGAGCTGAAGGAAATAATCAAATCAGTTGTAAGTAAAATGAAACAAGTGATATAATAAACTTGAAAGATTTTGGCTATATTTCACAGGCTTGGATAACGAATGCTTTTGTGCTAGAAAAAAACTGGAGAGAAGAGATTGGAAAAGTTAGCAAGGAAGAAATGCCGATGATTATTTATTATTTTGAAAGACAGCTTTTGCCTTAGCTGGCCTAAACTTGTGACCTTCCTCAACCTCCCAAATAGCTGAGATTATAGGTGTGTGCTATTCTGCCTAACAAAAACTGCTTTTCTGAGCCCAGTTTTTCTAGGATGACCAATAGCTGTGCCTCCATCAATACTAGGAGGGTCTGTTGAGTTCCTTTGATGGGTGACTTACACTGTGTTATATCATAGGCTTGCTGGACACTGATGAATTAGACAAACAAAATCTCTGATTTCTGAAAGCTTATACTCCATAAGTAGTAAACAGGTAATAACCAAACAACCTGAGTTCTCACTCAGTGTAGTAAAAATTACAGTAGAAGGACTTACATGAGGAGTAATTGATTCATTAATGTATCATATACTGTGTTAGTTACTTATCTCATGGCTGAGACAAAATGCCTGACACCCAGGGTTAAAGGGGAAATGTTTACTTAGGTCACAGTTTGTAAAGGTTTCAGTCTATAATCAGTGGCTCCAGGGCACCGGTTGCTTGCCAGTTGCTAGAAGAGAGGCATCTTGCAATTAGGTGTAATCCACACATTTGCACGTTGAAAACAGACATTTTACACCTCTGTCTTCAGGCTTTAACCATCCAAACACATGTAGTGTTGCCCCAGTGCCTATTTCTACGAAGGGAGTGTGAGGTCATAATGGGCCTTTCTCTACCACAGAAACAAGTAGCGTAGAGGAGCAAACTCTTGTTCCTGCCAAGAAAAGGCAGAAGCAGCTAGGTAGAAATTTAGCACACAATTTCAGAAATTTTGTTCGCAAAAACACCATCTGAGTACCAGCTCTGTGTTTCAGGGAGAAATCAACTAATATCCAAAAAACTCCCCCTTCCATGAATAGAGCAGCTGGGCAAACAGAGATGTCCAGGCAGCAAAAGGCACTGCTAGGCAGGAATCATTCTGAAATAGGCACTGTGCATACCAGGCAGAGGGGCATCAGTTCATGGTGATATAATACAGCAAAAGAAATGAAAGAAGCTTAACAGCATCATACACTCTACATTCAGCCATTTTTGACAATATGAGGCATTTAAGGGACATCTAAACCCAAACCATAACACATAAGTCGTATGAACTCACTTCTCTTATTCTTCTGACAGTGATAATTATCTGGAAAAAAAATTTGAATGGTGGTGGGAGAGAAAGGAGAATTTAATGACATTACCAATCTTAGCTCAGACAGAGAGACTGCACAATAGAGAACAGAGGCCAGGAAGAGAAGTGAGAGAAGCCTTATGAAAAACAGTGACAGTTGCAGTTTTGCCAGTGTTGGCCTTTTCCACAGTCTGGTTACATTTACCTACTGACTGGGTCATCATGACATTAACCTGTGAACATTTTTTAGTGTTGACTAGCCTGACCTGTTGCTTCAGTGCTGCACAAATAGTACTTACAATACCTACTTTGGCTGTAAAAATGACACCTAGCCCATCTCTTCTTTGCAGAGATTTTCCCAGAAGCCTGCACATCAGGTGGTCAGAGAAGTCAGCCTGCCCGTGTAACTCTGAATATAGCTTAGTATAATAAAAGGAGCACTAACATCTGATATGATAGAAATGTCAGAGAAATGCTGCTTCTCAAATTCACTCTCATGTTTGATTTAGGACTGAATAGATTGTCAAGACCTACTTTTGTTACCACAATTCAGGTCAAGATGTATAAATGTGAACAAATCAAAAAACCAGCTCGACCTGAGAAGTGTCTCATCAATTGCCTTGCACACTATAGAGATCAAAAGCTTATTATGCCATAATGTTTCAGCTTTTTTCACTTATCTATTTGAAGCACTAAACTATTTGACAGTGTTGAGATTTTTATATTCAGCTTTTAGGCTGCCAAAACAAAGGGAATGTGTCATTCTGCATGTTTCAGTAGACTATGGTTGTGGTTAAATATTTCTTACATGATATCTAACCAGTAGAAATATACTTTAATGTTTTAAAATTATAGAAATATGGCACTATATTCACCACTGTTAAAAGGAGTAATCACTTAAAATTTTTTATGACTTTTTAAGAAAAAATTGGGGAATCAGATGCCTATAAGATATCTTGAGTAACATGCTTATGTAAGAAGAAGAAGAATATTTGATGGGAGTATATATATTTGTTTATGCATACATTTTCTTCAGTATTACATAAAACATAAAACGTGTTTATATATAAAGGACTAGATGTTACAAACATATGTATATCTTGATTGATACATTTTGGTTTTTTGGTGTTCCCTTACATTTTGCAAGTGTCTAAGGCAAGTGTCTCACTCACATGGCTTGCTATGAACTTATCTGCCCCAAGAGAGTTGGGCAAGTGTCCATTGACTCCAGCCCTGCAACCAGGCAGAAAGTGCTTTCCCCAACAGACTCTGGTACTGTGTCTTGGTTTCTACCACAGGAAGTGATTTTGCCAATGGCAGTTTCTTTTTCAACCTTCACCCCTCAGTGAGACCAAAGTGAGTCTGAAATTGAGCCTCTAGTCTATCTCCAGAATATAAACTAAATCTTTATTTTAACTCCTTGCGATTTGGGGACTTTTTTCCCCCTTAGGCTATCTTGACTTATGTATAAATTAGTACTCAAAATGAGATATGATTATTATATTATGATATCTACTTTTTCAGTTTTTTTCATAATTCCTGGTTCATATGCTGTTAGGCCTTGTGCCTATAGCTCCTGAAGCAGCTCCTGAACAGCCTCAGAGTGATTCACCTCAAATATTTGCCATTTCTTTGTGATGAAAAGATTTTAAACCCACTCTTTGGTATTTTGGAATGCAATAATAGAAAATATTCCAGCTCCCTGTATATGCTCTTCTCCAGATTAAATACTCCCAATTATTTAAACTAATTTTAATACATCATAGTATGCAATTTAATTCTTATTTTATAATATACATTCTACCTGTTTAAAGATTCAATGGCCATTATTTAATATCTGTAGTCTTAAAGTAATAAAGTATGTATCATAGCAATCACTCCCTTCATTCTGGGCAATACACTCATGGACACAGCATAAAATTAAATTAGTTATGAGCCAGAGATTTAGCTCAGCGGTTCTGGCACCTGCCTACCAAGCATAAGGTCCCTGGTTCAATCCCTGGTAACCACATACAACAATACAAGGCATGGTGACTCACGCCCACCAGCAATCAGTACCACATACCACAGATGCCAGGTGTGGTGGCTCACGTCTGTAATCCCAGCACTCAGGAGGCAGAGGCAGGAGGATTGCTGAGTTCAAGGCTTGCATGGGCTACATAGTGAGCTCAGGGCCAGCCTACACTAAAAAGCAAGACCCCGTCTCAAAGAAAAAAAAATAAATTTGTTGTTATATTTTTTTTATTTTTTAGTAACTACAGTTGGGAACAATTGGTAGCCAGATTCCCACTATTCCTCACTTTCATATTATTTTTGTATTGAGTTTATGATCTACTAAACATTTAGATTTTTCTGTACTCATTGTTATTTAATTTCATCACTCATATACTAGTAAATTTTAGAACCAGGTTACACTTATATTTATTAGCTTTAAGTCCTTATGTTTAATCTTTGTTTGAACCCATAATATTTGCAGATTTTCACATCCAGTGAATCACTATTTTAATGGCTTACTTGTTAAATTGATGTGTTACCACATATTCTTGTCCAAATTATTGATAGACCTTAAATGACACATATATAAAAATTATAAACATTATATATTCCACACATGTACAAAAAGGGGAAAAGGATCAAGAAATGGATGGGGAAGGAGAGAAAGAAGGGAAATGGGATGAAAAGGAATTAATGTGAGATGTGTATATGTACTAACTAGGCACAAGGAATGCAAGCATTATGTACTACATATAAACTAAAATTTTTAAAAATTTCCTTAAAATCGAATTCCAAAAATAGTATGCATTAACCAAAACAGAAATATTTTTTCCAGTTCTTATAATTACTTTCTTAAAGGCCTGGAGCCAAATTACAATGTCATTAGAAAGGTATGAGTGTAACAACTGTGCAAGAAGGTCACTGGATCAGATTTTATTCATATCTTTTCACATGATGATTTTCTCAAGCTTTCTAAAGAATTGCTAAGCCATCATTTTTTGTCTTATTGTTTTAGTAATTGTATTAACTTCATTGAGTTAAGTACAACACTTTCTGCTTGTAAGATACAAATGTATGACTTTTTCATATAGAAAAATTATAATTGACTGGGTTGACCAAGCTTTGGTATTAGTCAACATTTGCTATTGTAAAAGGAGGAGAAGAAGAGAGGAAAGAAGGGAAAGAGAAAGAAAAAGGAAAGAAGGAAAAAAGTAAAGAAGGAAGAGAGAGAAAGAGGCAGGAGAGCTCAACAGCTCATCACAGCAAGTACTATTAATTTTATGCCCGGCATGTACTATAAATAGTTTTAGTGAAGTTTTTTCTGGTTACAGTGTTTGGCTCTTATTCTATGGCCCAGAGTAAAGAGATCCCTCTCTGGAATATGTTGTTTCATGACAAAAGGAAGAACTGCAAGAGACCAACTCCCTGCCCCTAGAAAAGTTCACTTTAAATCCTCTGTTTAGGATTGGATATTATCACTTTCACTGCAATTTTTTTGTCCAAACCAAGTCACATGTCAACATCTTTTTGTAGGCAGGAAATATTCTCTCCCCAAGAAATGCCTCAATGTATGAGTTTGGGTATGGAGACACAAGACAAAAACAATTAGGGATAGTCCCTGAAATTTCCTTCCTCTTACATGCTGCTTAACCCTCATGTATATGCCCATCATAAAATTTAATACATTTTATTGGCATCACCTAGTGTTAAATTTATTTCCCCTTATAGATGCCAAGCTCCTCAATGGCACTTCTGTGCACCTTCATAGCCTAGGACAATGTGAAGCAGATATAGACTCAGATCTGCAATTACACATGATGTTTTAATCTACAGCACTCCTGGAAAAAATTATCAGCATCAGACTTCTTAGTCTAACTAGGAAAAGATAATATGTTAATGTTTTCTAAAATTATTATACTCCCTAAGGTGCCTTTTTAATGGTAGGAACGATTTCTACTCAAATTTATTTTTAAATTCACTTCTGGACTGCAGAAGAGAGCGCAGGCTTTTTATTTGTATTAGGTAATAGCACAGAGAACACATTACCACTACTCTCATTCAGCTGCACTCTCAATTCTGCAGGAGCTCTCTGTTCAAGCTGGGCTCTGCTTGACAAGATGATAAATGTGTATCAGGCTGACTTCTCTGTACTCAGGGAGAAAAATTAAAAGATTGTCTGGGAAAGACAGGAAATTTTCTACTGGAAAAATATTTTTTTAAAGGTTTAGAATCTTGCTGTAAAGCCCAAAGTACACATTGTCACTGCTGAAAAGATAGCTGGATATAGTTCAGAACGTAAAAGGTGGAAGAAATGTTAAAAAGTAATACAAATTTAAAGAGGGGCACTTATAATTAGGGCTGATTCATACATTAGCCAGAGAAGGAATTGTTCCTCAGCCTCATGATATTCTCAGCAGCCATAATAATGAAAACATTTTTAATATCTTTTAAAATGTGAAGACAGGATCTTGCTATATAATCTCAGCTGGCCTCAGACTTAGAGTCCTCCTGCTTCAACCGCCTAAGTACTGGGGTTGTTTAGTTCTAAATGATACAGTGTAGAAATTATATATTGTGAACATCCATCCATTTATCACCACTATGGAATTTGTGTACTGGAAATATACCATCCAGGTTATGGTTTACTTTTTTGGGTTTTACAATCTTTCAATACACAGAAGTTTTAAAGTTTAATTTACCAGTGTTTTCTCTTGTCTAGATCCATTCTAACAAATTTTTATTCATTCCCAAGTCAAAAAGATATTCTCCTATGTTTACTTCTAAAAGCTTTACAATTTTTAGCACCTGTGTTTAGGCCTAAGTTCCAGCCCAGATTAACTTTTGTGTATTGTGAAGCAGAGGTCAAACTTTATCTTTTACTGTATGGCCATTCATTTGCATTGACATTATTTTTAAGAAGATTTTTCTTTCTCCATAGAATTGTGATTATGCCTCTTTCAACAGAAATCCATTTACCATTTTCGTGAAGTGTTCAAATCTTTGAACACTGCTTTACTGGATTTTTTTATTTCTTACTGTTCGTTGGCTTTTATGTGCTCTTTATATATCCTAAATTGAAGCCATTTATGAGGTACATATTTTTTAGTATTTTCTACGTCTGAATTTTTTGATACATTTAAAGAACAGGAGTTTTAAATTTTCCTAAAGTGTATCATTTTTTCTTTTATCAATTGTACTATTGCTACCATATATGAGACGTATTTCCCTCATTCAGGATCAAAAAAATTTTCTCAAATGTTTACTTTTAAAGATGTTCTAGATATAATTTAACGTTCTATATTTAGAACAAAATGTCTATGTTTTGAGTAAGTGTGTTTTGTTTTGTTTTGTTTTGTTTTGTTTTGTTTTGTTTTGTTTTGTTTTGTTTTTGAGACAGGGTCTCGCTTTGTAGTTCAGGCTGGCCCTGAGCTCACTACGTAGCCCAGGCAAGCCTGGAACTCAGCAATCCTCCTGCCTCTGCCTCCCAAGTGCTGGGATTACAGGCGTGAGCCACCACACCTGGCACTGTGGTATGAGGTATTGATGGCTGGTGGGCGTGAGTCGCCATGCCCAGCATTGTATGTGGTTACCGGGTATTAAATTCAGGACCTTCCACTTGCGAGGCAGGCACCAGAACCACTGAGCTAAATTTCCGGCCCTTACCACTATTTTTTTGTCTAATTAGTTTGACCTTTTCTTAGTCTTTTGGCTGGAGAGAATAGAATTTTCTTTTGGGCTTTTATTGTCTGTGACTATTGGTGTTTCTACGTTGTTTCTTCCGCATTTACTCTATATGAAGCAAGAAGAAAAGCTGGGGGAGGGCTGGTAATATGGCTCAATGATAGACCTCTTGCCTACTGTGTGCAGTGCTCTGGCTTTGACACTTAAGGCAGAAAAAAGCCAAGGAATTTGTCACTATTTTACTTTCCTTTTGGTTCTAGGACCCATTATGGCTTTTGCTGCAACTTTCAGAGTTTTCTTTTTGTTTTCATATAATTGCCAGATATTTTACCCATACTTAGTAGGACAAATAAGAAAAAGAATGTCTGCTTATTTTTTCCAGAAACAGAAATACCTTGATTATATATACTTACTGAGATTCCTTTTATTTTCTTTTTTGTATATATATCCATAACTTCACTTGGTGTCATGATTTTTCCTCCCTGACAGATTTCTTTTAATATTCCTTATTGTGTAGGTGTTCTGGGGATAAATTTTTTTGACTTTTACCACTGTTTTTGTATTTTTTAAAAAATTTGAATCTTTATTGGTACATTATATGTATACATCATGATCACACACAATACTGAGGATTCATACCAGTATATGACAATTTAATTCTCATTTTTCCCATTCGCCCATCCACCTTACAACCCCCACCCCTATATACAGCTTTGTTTCCATTTTTTAATTACCATCATATTTTTCTTCCCCTTTTTACTTACCCCTACACCGTATTTCCCTTTGAATATTTTATATTTCACATATCTAGCATATATTCTACGGCTCCTTTACATCTTCAATTTCTCATACCAGAGAAAAGATATGATATTTACAGAATGGTGAATTATTTACTTCACTTATGAGTATGTCCTGAAGGTACATTCATTTCAATATAAATGACTCAAACATTATTCTTTATGGCTGAGTAATACTCCATTTTATAGAAAAACCACATCAGTTTTTGAAAGATTTTTTTAATTGGGATACTTTTTAAATTGTGAAATAGGTACATTTTATATACACATCATGATCACTCTCAACATTGAGAACCAGTATATGACACAATTTAATTCTCATTTTTACCCATCCCCCTACCCACCCTAAAACCCTCCATTCCCTATATACATAAGCTTTGTTTCCCTTTTCTTACCATCACAATTTTTTCTTCCTGCTCATTTCTTACCCCTAGCCCTCATTTCCCTTTGAATATTTTCTATTTTACAATATCTATCATACATTTGAGAACTCTTTCACTTTCTCATATCAGAGAAAAGATAACAGTATTTACATATCTGTGACCTATTTATTTCACTTATGAGTATGTCTTCATCTAAGAAGCATATAAAGAAATGAAAGATTTGGTTTTTTTAAGACAGGGTCTTGCTTTGTAGTTCAGGCCGGCCCTGAGTGCACTATGTAGCCCAGGCAAGACTTCAGCTCACAGCAATCCTCCTGCCTCTGTCTCCTGAGTGCTGGGATTACAGGTATGAGCCACCACACTCAACACTGCGGTATGTGGTACTGACTGCTGGTGGGTGTGAGTCACCATTACCAGCATTGTGGTCTGTGGTTACCAGGGATCTAACTTGGGACCTTGCACTTGCCATGTAGGTACTGGAGCCACTGAGCTAAATCCTCAGCCTATGAAAGATATTTTTGATGGGTAAAGAACTCCTATTTGGAAGTTACTGTTTTATTACCTTAAAGATACTGTCTCTGTGTCTTATTTTCTCAGCAGAAATTATACAATCATCCATATATTTTATTCTTGTCTATAACATGTTATTTCTTTAGCACTTACTACTTTACAGATTTGTTTTTTGAGACAGGGTCTCGCTTTGTAGTTCAGGCTGGCCCTGAGCTCACTATGTAGCCCAGGCAAGCTTCGAACTCAGCAATCCTCTTGTCTCTGCCTCCCGAGTGCTGGGATTACAGGCGTGAGCCACCACGCCCGCTACTTTACAGATTTTATCACTAGTTTTGAGAAACTTGATTATGATGTGCTTTGATACAGTTTTGGTATTCATGTTCTTGTAGTTCACTGAGCTTCTAGTTGGCATCAGACATGGGGGAAACTGTCTACAGCTGTACCACCCTGAACACGCCTATCTTGTCAGATGTGAGGGAAATTGGCCAATGTATCTTTAAATACTTTTTTTTCTCCTCTCTCTCTTTCTTTCTCTCTCTCTCTCTCTCTCTCTCTCACACACACACACACACCACCACCACCACCACCACCACCACCATGCCTGGCTCCCAAGTTTGTTGCTTTTATTTTCCATTTCACTAACTCTTGGCCATTGGGGGAAAGTGTATGGAGTCATTTTATATTCTTGTTTAATGCTTTTATTGAATATTTTGGTTAATTAAAAATATATTAGTACATGTTTGTAATACATAATATTTACATTCCTTGTGTGTAGTTGGTACATGTGCCAGTCTGGCTGGGCTATTTGTATTGGCTGATTTTTTTTTTCATGATTCATATATTCTTTCTTTCTTTCTTTCTTTCTTTCTTTCTTTCTTTCTTTCTTTCTTTCTTTCTTTCCTTCTTTCTTTCTTTTTCTTTCTTTCTTTCTTTCTTTCTTTCTTTCTCTTTCTCTTTCTTTCTTTCTCTTTCTCTTTCTCTAACTCTCTCTCCCTCTTTCTTTTTTGCATTTCTGCCCATTTGATCGAGCACCTGACATTGTGAACTTTACTTCTTTGTGTGCCAGATATTTTTTTTCATATAAATATTTTAGAGCTTTGCTCTGGGTTCAATTAAGTTGCATGGAGAAAAGTTGATGCTTTCTGGTCTTACTTTGAAAATCTGTGGGGGCACTAGAGTTTTCATTTGTTTAGCACTAGTATGCCCACTGTGAGACAGTGCAAGTGCAGGACTCTGCAGGGCCCCATGAGAAGTGTGGTTTTCCAGTCAGGAAAAGGCCTGTGTCCATGCTCAGCACTACTCATAAGTCAGATCAATTCTCTCTCTCTCTCTCTCTCTCTCTCTCTCTCTCTCTCTCTCTCTCTCTCTCTCTCTCTCTCTCTCCCCCCCCCCTCTCTCTCTCTGTCTCTCTCTGTCTCTCTCTTCTTCCCTCTCTCCCTCTCCTCCTTGGATGGTTTTCCTACTATCATGAGTTTATTGACTCTGCTGGGTGCTCAAGGGGGCACATGGAGGGTCTCCAGCTTCCCCTCCTCAGCATGCTATCTGGGCAGTTCCAGCGACCTCTATGCCTGGATCCTCAGAATGATCAAATTCTTAGAGTTTGCCAGGCTCTCCCTACATTTATCCCTTTCTCTGTTGTAATCTAGAAGTTATCCCAATGTAGTAAACTATAGAGTTATTCATAAATAATTTTCTATTTATAGGGTTTTTAAATGCTGCACAAGAACAACATACAATTAGAGCATTGCAATTTCCAGCAGATGATACTCACTCCATAAATTTTTAATTGAATAAATGACCAAATACATAACATCCCAGGTGTGGAGAGCCAAAGGGCAACCGCGCCCAAAGATGGCGCTGAGGAAGTAGATCAGGCGGTCTGAGCCTCTGAAAAACAAGTCCATTATTAGGCATTGCCTGATCAGC
>PVIC010030622.1:0-21815 GCA_004025085.1 Thryonomys swinderianus
TTTTTTAAGACTGTACATTACTTTTATTCTGTTGCATGTATTAATATTTTCATGCTATTTTCAATAAAAAAGGAATCAATGCAGTGATACTTCCATGAAATTAAATTTTCAAAGACATTTGTTTCTTGGATCTGTTGCTACAATTTTAAAATAGGAATGTTATACCCAAGAAAATATGTGATGTGGGAGTAGGACATATTTTACCAGTGTGGCTATGTTCAAAATTTTATAAAATATTTTAGTTTTCTTTTTTTAAAAAAAATGACAAAATATTTCATTTAAAATTTCCTATGTATTGTTTTTTTCTCATTGTCCCTTGGTGTTAGCTCACCTAAGTATATAATTCTAATATATTTTTCTGGTTGGGCTCCTCAGAGACGACATCAAACATTTATTTAACTGTGTGATGAACAGAACTATAGGAACGAAGCGAACACTGTTAGCAGAATTCAGAAAATCTTAAAAAGCATGGTGAGCTATTTCCCACACAGGGAGGACACAAAGAAATTCCATTTTTCACCTTTCATAGAGATAGTGATGACAGGCAGCAGGAAGTTGGGGAGCCAGGAGTTTATGAAGGATCACTGTAGCAGTAGCAGCAACACGGAGCAGAGAGAGGCCAGGGTACACGGAGCCGCCTGACAGAGCCGGAGCGGGGCCACTGCCCCAGGCTCAGGCTGTTCCAGCAGCCAGCACACTCTCTGCAAAATTAGCTGTGAAATGAAGCTAAAAGGAGACCGCCCCTTTAGCACATGGGTATTCCAGCCATTAGATCCAAAGATAAGCTCAGTTGCTATTTAAAAATTAGCAGGGTTAGCTCTTCCTCCTGATGGCTGTTCACATTGATTCGCTTCATAGATTGATTGCTTTTGGCACTTGCAACCCTCCAGGACAACAGAGAAAATCCAGCGGCTGGGCCGAACTCACAAATGATGAATGAACGTGGAAGACACATTTGGCGTCATACTGACTGGCACTGGATAACAGCATTTAAAAGTAGTAACAGCTGGATTTGAGTATTTAAAATTAGGGCTGTATTATTAACAGGGGAATTGGGATGCTGGGCATCTGTAAAGGAGATTAAATGCTTATTTGAAAGGAATGGGTGGCCAGCAGGGGGCCATGACACCCTGTTCTGGCCTCTTGTCAGCTGACTTTTAACCCACAGGACCACGCAAGTGCATCTTAGCTGACCACGAGGACACTCTAATGAAAACATTTTGTATCTCTATAGTTAATACAGCCAAAGACTTCGTTTGTGTTTATTGTGGGGATTTTGTAAAAGTGTTTTGTCCAATAAATCTTATACTGTCTTTTTCATGAGGTTACTGAGGAGAAATTCTTCACAGGTCTTAAGGACAGGAAAAATTATGTTGTCTGGAGTACTAGTGGTGTTTCTCCTTTACCAAGACTGAATCTTGTGATGGGCAGGGCTTCCCTCCTGCTTTAATTCTAGTGAAGCAAGTGGCTGAGTTTAGAGCAGGCCTTCAGAATGCATTGGTGGTTAATACTTTTAATACTGGCTTCATTTCCCCATCACATTCTTATTTATTCTTGGTTTTAATCTCTTTTCTCCCATCGTATGTATTTTTTTTGCAGTGAGGCAGATAATAAAGTACACACTTATTTGAAGTCATAATAAATTGTCACTTGACATACTGCCCAAGTAGCCTTTAGTTAGGAAATGAAATAGTCTTAATTTTTGAGATGCAAATTGAAGTGGAGCTGGAAGTGAGACAACAGGAGGCTGTGCTTTACTTTAAAATGTTTTAGTAACAACATAAAGGATGGATAAAACAACAGAAACATGCTGAAAATTATAGAATCTAGGTAACTTTGATTTTATTATGTCCTACTTAAACTTTTTTTTTTTTTGAGACAGGGTCTTGCTTTGTAGTTCAGGCTGACCCTGAACTCACTATGTAGCCCAGGCAAGCCTCGAACTCAGCAATCCTCCTGCCTCTGCCTCCCAAATTCTGGGATTACAGGCATGAGCCACCACACCCAGCACTGTGGTATGTGGTGTTGATTGCTGGTGGGTGTGAGTCACCACGCCCAGCATTGTATGTGGTTACCAGCATCAAACTCTGGAACTTGCACTTGTGAGGCAGGCGCTGGAACCACTGAGCTAAATCTCTGGCCCATCCTACTTAAACTTTAATTGGAAAAATACTTTTTACTTAAGTCACATTTGTGGTACAGTGGAATCCAAGCTTTTTTGTTACCCTAATAGTTCAGTTTGGATCAGAAAACACTTTGTTTCTCTATAGTTAATATACTCTCTTCTGAAATTGATTTGGCTGTTTTCTTTTTATTTCCCTGCTTTCTCAGTTGAAGTTTTGTTTTTGTTTTTTTTGTTTTTGTTTTTGTTTTTGAGACAGAGTCTCGCTTTGTAGCTCAGGCTGGCTCTGAGCTCACTATGTAGCCCAGGCAAGCCTTGAACTCAGCAATTCGCCTGTCTCTGCCTCCCAAGTGCTGGGATTACAGGCGTGAGCCACCACGCCCGGTTTCAGTTGAAGTTTTAAATCATAAAACCCAAGATGTGATGAAGCTCATCAGTCTGAACTCCCAGGCCACGTATGGAGGCCAGGCAATGGGAGGAGACTCTCAGGGTACCTTGAAGTACGTTCTGCTTTCCTCCTTGATTTCCCAGATAATCCTGTTGGAGTTTCCATTTCTTCTCTTCACCAGGCCCAGATCTGGAAATTTAAAATCTAAAGAAACACATAGGGATACACAAAGTTACAAATTTAATGCATGTATCAAACTCACAGTTCACATGTCATCAATACTATTGAGTTTGATTACTTTCTCTGGTTGAGGTTCCAGCCATCCACTCTTTGTCCACCTCACTATGTGACTTATGATTTCAGATGTAGAGTGGAATCTAAACAAGTGTTTGTAAACAATCTGTCTTCATTAAGATATGAGTTGGAAAAGTCCATCGTGGGTGTTAAGCTGCCTAGTAAGAGAAATGGCTATGCAAAAAGATTGTCAGGCAACTGATGAGAACGGAGAAGTGAAATGACATCTGTATCCTCTCTGTCTCACACTGATAAAATCGTTAAAAAAACACACTTTGCTGTGGCCAAGAAGAGCACAGGGACTCCATCTTTCCAAATGCTTTCATGAAATGCACCAGGCTAATTCTTCTGGCCTGGATGTTTTATTTCTTACCACCTGCTAAATCAAGAAGCATTCACAAGGATCAATTCTCAAAACTGAAATTTTCTGATTATGAACCTTAATGACAGTGCAGACCTTTAGGCTACTGAACATAAAATGTTCTGACAGTTTTCAGCATTATCCACTAACTTTTACTTTCTAGTTCTACATGTTATGCTCTGGGTACAAGTTTAAAGAGGAGGCTGAAAGTACTGTCCTTATGACCTACAATATTTTAATTTTAAAAAACTGGTGCTAGGCACAATGTTGCTTAATAAACTTTGGACAGATGTTAGACTGAACCACAGAAGTTGCTAGATGTGATCACATATGATTCAACTTATAATGATCTCAAACATACAAACAGTACTGTGCTTATTTTACATATTGTGATTTTATTTCTCAGTTGAAAGCCAGGCAGTTTCCATCAGGTGTGGACTTACAGGCATGTGTTGGTTTCTTGTATGTCACCAGTGAGTCCAGGAGCCAAAGCTGGCACCTTATCACCTGCTAGGTAGACAGGAGTGGAGCTCCCTGGACTTTTCAATGCCCACATTACCTAACTTTAGTCCCTGTCTTTGCATTTCATTGAGCACCATAGAATACCAATGCCCTTACACCCTAAGGATTTTATCTACTTCAAATTTCACACTCCCGTCATCATAGGCCACATTTTTAATACTGGAATAGATGTGTGTGGCATGGAAAACCAGAAGAACCTGGGTATATTTTACTCAATGAATTATTTAAGTCATTATCTTATATTACAAGAAACATAAATATGCTGTGGACCAAACATGAAGTATGAAGACAAACGTGCCACTTGAGAGGCACGTGTGCCTTAGAACTTTTCCCAGCTCTGGCACCATGGGCTGGTGTTCCTTACCCTCTGCCATCACAGAGAGAAGGCTGAGAGAAAGGGGCTAGCAATGGAAAGAAGTGACAGCCAAACCCAAGCCACTCTGGGGACAGCAGTGTAAAATTCGTGCAGTACAGAATGTATAATGTTCTGTGGAATACATGGGTTTATGCATCTAAAATGGTTTGGGGTTTTTCTTTTTTGCAAAAGCTAATCATTTACAATGTTCTTACAATGAGCCAGTTTAGGTACTGGTATACATGTATTTCAAGTGTTGGCAAATAACCTCCCACAGGCTAGTTGGATCTATCACCTGGAGAGAGGCACCCTGATGCACAGCTTCATCAAGTTACTTGGTCCTTCCATTTTTCCTCAAGGTTGACTTATTAGCATTTCCAAATGAGAATTCATGGTATTTATCTTTCTCTTCTGTCTTCTGTCACTTAATTACCTCTATTTCTACCCATGTTGCTGCAAATAACAAGACTTTATTCTTTTTTGTGGCTGAATGGTATTCCACTGTTAGATACACCACATTTTCTTCAGCCATTCATTCATCGAGGACCATCTGGGTTGACTTTATATTAAGAGTGCCATAGCAAACAAAGAGAAGACAGTTATGTTTTTGACATAATGATTTTATCTCCTTGGGCTATATGCCCAGTAGTGGAATTGGTGGATCATATGGGAGTTTCACTTGTAGTTTTGTAAGGGCTATGCATCCTGTTATCTATCATGGCTGTGCAGATTAACATTACCCCAAGTGGTGTGCAGGAGTTCTAGCCAGGTGTGGTGGCACATACCGCAATCCCAGCACTCCAGGACAGTGAGGTGGGACTATCATAAATTATGGCTTTGCATATGTTGCGGTGATATGATGATTTAATTCTTTGAGGAAGATAATCAAGAAAGAGAATAGCTGAATCAAATAGTACCTCGAGTTTTAGTGTTTTGAGGAATCTCCACACTGGTTTCCACAGTGGATGCATCAGTCTACATTCCCACCAACAATGGAGAAGGGTTCCTTTTGCCCACAGCTCCACCAGCATTTGTTCCTGAATGATTTTGTGATAAAGAAATTCTTTCTAGAATAAAATAGAATCTCAGTGTTTTCATTTTTTTAATTGAATTCTTTATTGGTACAATTTATATACATCTCACACTCACACATAACACTGGGGAATTTGTACCAATATATGACACAAGTTAATTCTCATTTTTACCCATATCCCTACCCACCCACACTTCCCCACTCCCTATATACATGCTCTTTTATTTTCTTTCAGAATCATATTTATTCCTTCCCCTCACTACATTCCCACACCAAATTTCCTTTGGAGATTTCCCATTTTACAAAAACTGTCATACTTTCTAGAGCTCATTTGCATCTACAGGTGCTCATATCAAAGAGAAGATCCGGTATTTGCCTATCTGTGATCTATTTATTTCACTTATTAGTGTGCCCTCCAGGTGTATCCATTTGCACATAAATGAATCGATCTTGTCATTCTTTATGGCAGAATAATACTCCATTTTATTAAAAAACCACATCTTCTTTATCCATTCTCCAGTTGATGGGCATTTGGGTTGTTTCCAAGATTGAGCTATCATGAACTGAGCTGCTATGAACAAGGGTGTACCTCTGTCTTTCCAATGTGATTTTTTAAATTCTTTTGGATATATTCGTAGCAGGTGTCTAGCAGGGTCAGATGGGACCCCTAATCCTAGTTTTCTGAGAAATCTCCACACAGATCTCCACAATGGTTGCACAAGTCTGCAATCCCACCAACAGTGGAGAAGGGTTTCTTTCTCCTCCCCACAGCCTCGCCAGCATTTATTGTTGGTTGATTTTGTAATTGCGGCCATTCTTTGTGGAGTGAGATGAAATCTCAGTGTTGTTTTCATTTGCATCTCTCGAATGACCAGTGATGTTGAGCACTTCTTCATATGCTACTTAGCTGCTTTGACTTCTGCCTCTGAGAAGTGTCTGTTCATTTCAGATGCCCATTTTTGAATTGGGTCTTTGAACTTGGGGAGGCTGATCTGTTTAAGTTCTTTATATATTGTAGATAATAGCCCTTTGTCTGATAAACAGCTAGTAAAGATTTTTTCCCATGTTGTTGGTTGTCTTTTAGCGGTGCCAGTGACTTCTTTTGCTGTGCAAAAGCTTTTCAGCGGGAGCTCTTCTTCCCTGTCAGCCTGGGCTTCCAGAACCACACGTTTTGCCTCAAGGCCTCTTCAGTGTAAGGATATACCTGGGAAACTGTGAAGCTTGTACCATGAATTACTTTTCCACCATCATACTGTTTCACAAGCAGTTTTCAGACTTGACTTCATCTGCCAAAGCATTAAGAAAAATTAGACATAAATGTTCTTTTCACTAGAATAATCCTTGAAGATATATCTGATTGGGAATAAAAGGCTACCTTTTATGATAAAGAGTAACCTTTTATAGAAAACAAAAAAACAAGCCCTAAGTCAGTGTTGTTTTAATTTGCTTCTTTTGAGAGTCAGGTATGCTGAACACTCTTTCTTATGTATATATTTGCTGTTTCTACTTCATCTGAAAAGTGTCTATATCACTTCAGATGCTCATTTTTTGATTGGCTCTTTATATTTGGTAGATGATATTTTTTAGTTCTTTGTATATTCTGAGTATTACTCTTTCATCTAAGGAACAGCTGGCAAAACTGTTTTCCCACACTGTAGATTTTTTTCTTCACTCTGATGTTGGTTGCTTTTGCTGTGCAAAAGCTTTTTAATAAGATAAGATCCCAGTTATTGATTCTTTGTGATAGTTCCTGTGTGATCGGAGTTTTAATCATAAAGTCTGTGCCTACACCATTCTCTTCAAGCATTCTACCTATTTTACTTTAAGCAGATTGAGTGTTCCTGTGTTAATGTTTAAATCTTTGACTTGCTTCAATTTTAGTTTAGTGCATGATAAAGAATATGTGTCTAGTTTTAATCTTCATCAAGTTGAAACCTAGTTTTTGTGGCACTTTTTTTTTTTAAAGAGGCTGTTTCTTCCAATGAGGATGTTTGGATCTTTGTCAAAGATAAGGTGTCTTGGGCCGGAGATTTAGCTCAGTGGTTCTGGCGCCTGCCTCGCAAGTGCAAGGTCCTGAGTTTGATCCCGATAACCACATACAATGCTGAGCATGGAGACTCATGCCCACCAGCAATCAATACCACATACCACAATGCTGGGCATGGTGGCTCATGCCTGTAATCCCAGCACTTGGGAGGCAGAGACAGGAAGATTGCTGAGTTTGCGGCTGCTTGCCTGGGCTTCATAGTGAGTTCAGGGCCAGCCTGAACTACAAAGTGAGACCCTGTCTCAAAAAAAAAAAAAAAAAAGATAAGGTGTCTTAAATATGTTTGGAGTTGTTGCTGCATCTTCTAATCTGATTCATTGGTCCTTGGTCTGCCTTTTAGCAAGTACCATGCTGTTTTTATCACAGTAGCTTTGTAATATAATTTCAAGTCAGGGATTGTAATGCTCCCTGCTTTGCTTTTGTTGCCCAGAATTGCCTTTGCTATTCTGATTTTGCATTTGTCTCTTCTAGTTCCAAATGAATTTTAGGATTACTTTCTCTAATTCTCTGAGATATGCTGTTGATATTTTGATCAGGATCACATTAAATATGTAGAACAATTTTAGAAGTATGGATATTTTCACTATATTGGTTCTTCCCACTCAAAAATGAGGGATATAGTTCCTTTCTCTTTTTTTTTAGACAGGGTCTCACTTTGTAGTTCAGGGTCGCCCTGCTGAACTCACTGTGTAGCCCAGGCAGGCCTCAGATTCACAGCAGTCCTCCTGCCTTTGCCTCCCAAGTGCTGGGATTATAGGCATGAGCCACCATGCCTAGCATTGTGGTATGTCATTACCCAGAATTGAACTTGGGACCTTGTGTTTTCAAGGGAGATGCTGGAATCACTGAATTGACTTCCATTTTTTATATCCTCTTTGATCTCCTTTTGTGGAGTACTGTGGTTTTCAATATGAAATCTTTTATTTCCTTCATTACACTGATTTCTAGGTATTTTATTTTGGGGGATGTTATTATGAAAAGTATTGTTTGCCTGATTTCTCTCAATGAGTTTATTTGTGTACTAGAATGCTATTGAGTTTTCAGTATTCACTTTATTCAGTTACACTGATTTTCATTGCTAAATCTAGAAGTCTTCTGGTGGTATTTGTGGGGTCTTCTAGGTAGAGAATCATATCAGCAAATGATAATTTAACTTCTAACTTTCCTTTTCTTTCTATTGTCTCATTGCACTAGCTAATGTTTGTAGAAATATATTGAATAAGTGTGATGACAGTGAACATTCTTATTCCTGACTCTAGAGTGAAAGCTTTGAGTTTTCCTTTACTTAGCATGATGTTGCCTGTTTGTTCATCATAGATGGTTTTTACTGGATCGAAATAAAGACCATCTATTCCAGTTTTCTGTAAGGTTTTTATCATGAGTAGATGCTGTGCTTATCAAATGCTTTTTTGCATCTATTGAAATGATCGTGTGGTTTTTGTACTTATTAATATGATGTATCACATTTACTTATGTAATGATGTATTGATTTATTTGTGTATGTTGAACTATCCCTTCATCCCTGGATTGAATGCTACTTGGTTATGGCATGCAACCTTCTTGATAGTTTGCTGCATTCTGTTTACCAGTGATAAATGGGGATTTTTGTGTCTATGATCATGAGGAATATTGGCCTATAGTTGTCTTTTTTTGGTTGGATCTTTCTTTCATTTTGGTATCAGGATAATACTTGCTTCCAGGAATGAATTTGGGAATATTGTTTCTCTTTCAATTTCATTAAAGAGTTTGAAAAGTAGTGACATTAGCTCTTCCCTAAATTTCTTGTAGGATTCAGCAGTAAATGTGTGAAGACAAGGCCTTTTATTTGTTGTGGGCTTTCAATTAATTACATCTTCAATATCATTGACTGATATTGGTTTATTTGGAATTTTATATCTTCTTGGTTCAGCTTTTTTTGTTGTTAATAAGGTGGACTAAGGGCTTGTCCATTTTATTTAATCTTTAAAGCACCACCTCTTTGATCTATTAATTCTTTGCATTGTTTTCTTAGTCTCCTTTGCGTTTTCTCCTCAAATCATCATGATTTCCTCCTTCATATGAGCTTTGAGTGTGACCTGCTAATCTTTTTCTAAAAGCTTGATGTTTGAAAGTAGGCTGTTTTTTTGAACTCACTAATTTTTTTCTGATTTCCGTTTTTCCAAGTTCTCTCTCAATCGCTGTTTTCAAAATATACATTTTTAAAAAAAAAAAAAAACTTAATTCTTCTCCATAACAGAGCTGGGTTGGGCAGGGTGTCTGTCTTCAGCCACCTTAGTTGCACTCGTCAAGTCTACCTTACAAAAATACCGCTTAACACTATAGCTCTCTAGTTGCTGAGGGTAATATGACTGTCCTTAAGATAAAAGTGCTGAATTGTGAGCAAGAAATCATAGAACATAGAGGAAATAGCACGTCTTAGCCAGTTCAGACTGTATAGCAACATGTCATACTAATGCCTCATAAGCAACAGAAATTTATTTCTCACCATTCTGAGGCTGGAGGTCTTAGACTCAAATGGTCAAGTTCTCATAAGGGCTCTCTACCAAATTTCAGATTGCTGCTGGTTTGTATATCCTCACACAGCAGAAAAAGGAGAAAATCTCTGGGGAAGGCCACTAATCCCATTCTTAATAGCTCCACTCACACATTTTAATTACGCTTCAACAACACTACTTCATAATACCAACACATTGTAAGGTAGAAGTTGAACATATGCATTATGAGAGGGCAATCATTTACTTCATTGCAGCGTCTAAGAACACTAGAGCCTTGTCCACTGAATGCAAATTCCTTTTGCATTAATGGGAAACTCAGACACCTAGATACACCTACACAGAGCCCAATCTATCTCTTCCTGAATTTGTTTTATAAATATAAATTTTGTGTTTGTACCTTCCCCAAGTGGTTTTCCCTCCTACTCTATCCTCTCAATAACTACAATAAAAGAAACAGGTAAATCTGACTTTATTTAAAATAAAATTTTAAGGAGTGTTGGGTTTTTCACAGAGGTGATCCAGACGCAGCACTTTTTTAAAAGTTCATTCTTTTAAACCTGAATTATTCAAGATTCCTAAGAGGTAAGGTTTATGATCACTTTGTGAAATGCTTAGGGTCTTGCAATGTGCCTGTTGAATACATAATAATACTGTAGATGATTTTATGTTCAAGCTTCTCTTAAGAAATGCTGTGTTAATTCATACACTGTACTTCTATAATGAAAGATCTCAGGAACTTTTGAGTTTGATTCTCAATTAGCCAGAGGATGTGTTCATCATAGTTTTAACATTTAGTGTATTTTTCTGTACTTCTTTGAAAATGTAGCTGTATATAGTATTTTCTTTTCAACTGGAAAAAGGTTATTGACAGTTGTCTGTGTGATGATAAAGATGATAAAGAATCTTACCTTTGGAAATGGAGAAGGTAGATTTTGAAAATCCCTGAATAGGCCCTTGTATGATACACACACACACACACATATTCCTGCATACCTGCATATATATATATATATATATATATATATATATATATATGCAGGAAATAGCTATCCATGTGCTGGGAAAGGAAACAACGTGGTCTGTGCAGGATCTAACTCCAGGATGAGTGAACTCTCCAGCTCTCTTTAAGCCGTGTGTTCAGAATGGACTCCAGTTTTCTGATGCAGAGTTGCCAAAACAGCTTAATGGTCTCCAAAGCCCAGAGGAAGGTCAGATAACTGGCAGAGATAACTAAGTCCACAGGTACAATTTGCTATAACAGAAGTTGCTAGGGCCTGAATCAGATGAGGGGAGCATGAATTTTAGACTCAGTACGTGGCCAGTGCCAGTACTTCTTTGGACAAAACAAAGGGATCTTATTTAGCTTGCTGAGTTGTCTTAGTCTGTGTGGTGAAACACAATCCAACTACTAGATAATTTCTGAACAATACATATATTGTTCTTAGAGTTCTGGAGTCTTAGAGCGTGGTGCTAACTGGTACCTGCTAAGGTCCTTCTTGATGAGTCCTAACAGCAGAGACATGATGTGGTGAAACAGGACAAGCGTGCTGGCTCAGGCCCCTCTTCCTCTTAGAAAGCCACTGATCACATCATGGGACCCTGCCCTCATACCTTCCTAATACAAAACACCTCCCAAAGGCCCAGATCCATATATTAACATGCAGAGTTGAGAGGTAAGTTGCCCACACCTGAATTTTTTTTTTTTTTGAGATAGGGTCTTTCTCTATAGTTCAGGCTTGCCCTGAGCTCACTATGTAGCCCAGGCAAGCCTGGAACTCAGCAATTCTCCTGCCTCTGCCTCCCAAGTGCTGGGATTATAGGCCTGAACCACCATGCCTGGCACTGTGGTGTGTGGTACTTGATTGCTGGTGTGTGTGAGTCACCACGCCCGGTATTGTTGTATTTGATTACCAGGGATTGAACCAGAGACCTTGCGCTTGCTAGGCAGGCACTAGAACCACTGAGCTAAATCTCCAGCCCTACACGTGAAGTTTTAGAGGCCATCTGTATCCAAACCATACCAAGAGAAATCTTAAGAAGTAAATCTCTTAGTTTACAAATCTCTCCCTCTTTCCCAAAAATATTAGATATGTTAAATCTTTGTTTAGTTGACTGCTTCTCATAGTAAAATCTAGCCCACCTGCCATCATTTGCTAGCTCATCAGAATGAAAATGCAACCACCAATTCAGCTGAGGAGTTCTGTTAGAATTCTGGCCTTGGCTGTTGCTCTTGCTTCAAGGATCGCTGTCCTGGGGTACTATGTAAAGAGTAAGGGCACTTCACTTCCAAAAAGAAAAATTCACTGAAATCCCAGCTATTTCTGTAGAACTCAAGAAATATATTTACCTAACAGTAACAGTGCACAACCAGAATTCTCTCTCCCTAGCTTTTCCCTTTACATGCAAAAACCCATAAGAGGATATCTTATTTAAGAAAAGGCAGAAATCCATAAGGCTTACTGTCACTGGAAGAGTGGAAGTAAATTCTGTTGTTTGGAAAAGATCAATAAGAGAAGCCCCGTCTTATTGGTCCCTGTACAACCCTGAGGACAGCAGAGCCTGGTACTAAGAAGACCCTCACTTCTGATAAATTATTCCCTGATCACAGCTGAATAGATTTGTTTTCAAACTCATCCAGGTGACAAAAACCCAACGTTTATACTGGCTTAAGCAAGAGGAGGTAATGTGAGAATTATAAACAGTAATTGAAGTACTCAAGAATAGGTCTTGGGCTGGGGATTTAGCTCAGTGGCGCTGAGCCGGCCTGGCAAGTACAAGGTCCTGAATTTGAATCTCTGTACCATAACATTCTAAAAACAAGTACCCAAGAATGAGTCTTTCTCTCCCTCCCTCCCTCCCTCCCTCCCCTTTTCCCTCCCTTCTTTCTCCCTCTTACCTCCCTCCTTTCTATTGCCTGCTCTCCTCACCTCCTGCCATATTCAGCTTTGTTTTCCTATGTTGTGTAACCCCCATGGAGTTATTCATCATAGAAAAAGGAAAAACAAATGAGAGTCATAACCAGGCTGACCTCACACACAGCTGTTCTCTTGAAAATGCAAAACCATTGGAAGCTTAAAATTGATAATTTAGCCCAAACTAGGCATTTCAATGCCTTATTGTTTATTTTTGATGTCTGGGTTAATAACCTGAATGGAAAAAGGACCACCTAGAAAAAAATGCTTGTTTGCTATCATATGTGGGTTTTTTTATGAACAAGCAAAAATGCTAATTATTGAAGCAAAAGTGTTTTTAATATGGGTCCTTTGTACTTTGAGTAAGGAGTAATAAGGAGTTATGTCACTGTGTGTTCACATGTAGTCCTAGAAAAACTGAAGCAGACTGCTTTGTATTCATGAGGAAAATGTGCAGGTCATTGCTAGAAATACATGTTGGAATTTAATCCAAATATTAATCTATAAATACCAATCTCATTAAGTTTTTTATGGCATAAAAATATTCATAAGATTATAACATTTTAAAAATATTTTTAAATCAGGAAAGCTTCAGAAATACAGTGTCAACTGGAAAAGATTTTTTAAAAGTAATTCTTGAAAGTAACAGATTGACAATCAAATCAGGTGAATTCTTGATTAATGAGAAATACAAAACCTGGATTTGATAAATCTTCCAGCATTTTAAGCATGCAATAAAGCACAATGAGATGTACGAAAATGTGTAAATTGAATTCTTATCTAATTTAAAGCCCTCAAACTAAGAATCATGCAAAATCCTTTCAGTTTCATGGCCAGAAAGGAATACTGCAACACTGCAGGCCACAGCACCACACTGCACATGAGCCCATTATGGATATCAGGTAAAGGGCTTGTTCCCAGAGGTGAGACATGTGCACACGTCAGTGAACCTGGAAACCTGTCCCAAGAGGCTCCCCCTGGGTAGTTTTGTGCGATCCATGTGTCCGTTTTCCTGAAACGTCCCTGGCTCTGGATGTCTGTTTGGAAGTCCTCCCCTACCCCGCCTCTGTTATTGTCGCCCACTTCACCCAAGAAGGAATCCATCCTTCTTGAATGTAACCATCCTGCATTTTTCTAAGGTGGAGAGACTTTTCATTAAAGTGATGATTTAAAGTATGAAATGCTAGCAGAGAAAAAGGAAAGGATCATCAGTGTGAAAGTCAAAGTGAAGGCCAAAGTATCTCCTTCATCCAAGTGACACATGAAATGATTTTTTCAACAAAGACGTTTATGTATCACAAAATTAAAATATTTAACTTTGAAAAATGTGTTTGGATGTTCCATCTGGCTGGGAGGTATTCTCTCTGTATGTTTGTGGCTCCTCATAATGAGACTAAACTTGGCGATTTGCATTATTAACCTGCACTTGACCTGTGTCTCAGGTGCATATTGACTTCAAAGAAGAAGATAGAAAAATGTTCATGTTTACTTATATCAATTTTTTTCAAAAATATTACAAAAGCAGTTTTTTTAAGTATAGACTCGTCTCTTGCTGTAATTCCTCAGCTACTCTGTTAGTTCATGTTTAATGTTACTACACTATATATAATGCACTTAAAAGCAATCATTAATTCACTTTTGTAGACTCTGTAATTACTAAGGACTGAATGCCTCCTGTTTTCTTTATGGTTAACCCACTGTCTAGTAAACCATACTCTTCAAACTAGAGCAGCTACTTAATTATCAGTATATGGCAAAATATTCTGAAAATAAAAATCTAAGCTATATCTTACAGTTTAGAAAATCATCTAATTAGAATTAGTTCCTTTCTCTTGGATGTTGCTACTTTAATACTGTCAAATGTGTAATCATAAACTTTATTCATGAAACAAAATTACTAAGCAGCCCATGTAAACTATCTGTCATACCTAAGACCCTTCAAGTCAACCTAGAATATTGGCACTTGCCTAAAATAGGTCTTTGTTCATACACAGAAATTCTAGCAACTTCTAGATTTATAGGATCACTTTTACCAGGTTGTGTACAAATTCAGCGTTACAAACAAGATAGTTCTTTAAAAACCTAACAGCTATGATCTGCTACAACCTTGGTGAGTCTTGATCGCTTCAGTGGTGTATTTATTAGAAACTGGAAACTCCAGAAGCTCATGGCTTGCTTGGCAAAATGCTGGATTACAGTTTTATAGTCTTACTCAGGTTAGCATTTTTCCCAGATTGTTTCATATCTTATACAAATATCATCAACAGTTACCTTGACATCAGCTGGAATGGGGTTGATAGAGTGCCACTTTGCCCTTCCAACTCATGAGATGCATAAATCATGAAAGTCTTCACCATCTAACTCCTGCTTAAATCTTCACAAGGGCAATGACAACCCACTTTCCCTGCTATTGACCCATTTCACACTCAACATAATTAATGCTTCCCTGCAAAGACAGCATGCAGGTATTTCCCAATAAGGCCAATTGTTGTAGAACACAAGTGATTTAGAGAGAGCTTTTTGTGCTCTGGTGTTGGTAAGAGGAAGTCTGTTGTTGCCACTCAATTTTCTAGCTGTTTATGCAATGATCTAAGGGATCCATGAGGCGTAAAGGTCAGTGGCAGATGTTGGTGTCTTAGTCAATTAGGTGCCATAAACTAAGTGGTTTAAACAGAGAGATTTATTCCCCACTGCTATTGGGAACTAAGGAGTCCAAGATCAAGGTGCTAAAACAATGATTCAGTTTAAGATGAGAGCAGTCTTCTGGCAAGTAGATGGCTGTTTTCTCTTTGTATCCTCATAAAGCTTGGCCTCAGTGCTGAGGAGGTTGGAAGCAGAGAATGCTAAATTATAAGAAAAAGACACTAATAGTTTGGGGGACATATGAAACAGCAGCTGGGCTATTCCAGCCAGTCTTGTGTACCTCAACATGTTACATGTGTGGGGCCTTCTGCCATTATTTTTTGAACCTACAAAACTACAGAGAAGAGGGTCCCACCCTATGATCTCACTTAACCTTAATTCCTTAGCGCTCTCATCTCTGAATATAGCTACACCTGGGAGTTAGAGCCTCAGCATACGAATTTCAAGTTGAGCACAAACTTCCAGTTCATAATACATGGGAAATGATAAAGAGTTGTATATCAAATATATGGAAAAATATAGGAATTGAGTTCTACATAATAAATTACCTCAATACAGATTTGGAGTTGAGTTTTCTTGTATTGCAATAACCCACCCTCTTCCCTTCATCAGTATAGTTTTGAAGAATAACTGTAGAAGGCCCTGAGCCTGTAATATCGTTAGACAGATGAGAATGCCTGGAAATGCTCAGGCTCTTTTCTTACCCCCACACCCTCAAACCATTGGTATCTTCTACCACCTTGGCCCCATGAATTCCTTCACCCTGGAGCATAAAAACCCAGGAAGATGCTTCCCAGGATCTGCAACCCCACAGATTTCTTCCCTGATCAAAACATGTAGAGGATGTAGAAACTTTGAAAGCTTAGGCTCAAGTTCTAGAATGTCACTTATGTTGCTTTCCGTTGGTCAGAGCAAGTCTCAAAGTCAGACCAGATATAGTTTACTCCCATGTCTTAATGAGAGAAGGCCAAAATTTTTATTCTTACAGTATGTTGAATGGCGGCCCTGGAGGGTTATGCCCATGTCCTAATTCCTAGAGTCTATGAATGTTACCTTATTTGGAAAAAAGATCTTTGCAGATGTAACTAAATAGGGATCTTAGGAAGAGGATATCATCCTATATTACCCAGGGGACCCTAATTCAACAGCAGAATCTCTTACAGGAGACACACAAAGCAGAGGCAGGCACCCCACAGAACACAGGATGCCATGAAGGTTGAGCCAGCTGCAGTCACAAGCCAAGGAACATGGGCTATCACAGGGAGTTAGAGTAGATAAGAACAAAACCAGTCTCTTCCTGTTCCTGCGAAGGAAACAGTGCTGCTGATACCTTGATTTTGGACCTCAGCCTGCATCTAGGAGAGGACAAGCTCCTATTGATCAAACCACCAGATTTGTGGTGATTGGTGGTAGTGTCACAGGGAGCTTGTGTATACAGCTGGCTTGTTTATGCATATATAGAAATTCAACCTAAGGGGAGCTTTTAGCAAAATTTTGATTTAATGTACATAGATCACACTCATATTTCTATTAACTTTTTAGAAAAATATTTTTGAAAAGTTTTGAATCAAAGTTTTATAGATCAGTGAATATGACAATAATGTAAAACTTCAAAAAACTAAGAAGTCACACTGCAGATATTAAATGTTGTCAGAATGGGAATAATTACCTAATGCATTGTTCTGTCTGTGTCCAATGTTGTTGTCACTAGATACAACTGAATTCAGAGCACTTGAAATACAGTTCATAGCATTGAGCGAATTCTGAATTGCAGTTCATTTCATTTCATTTGTGTCACCAAATGGAGCTGCCATGTTGGACAGTGTGGATCTAACAAGTCCATTTGCAAATTGGGTGGTATATTTTATTTCAAATGAAATGAAGGAGAACATACTATTCTGCCCATGGATAGCTCAGATCAGTCAAGTCAGTTACCCATCACCACAGGGAAAGAAGCAAATGGCATTCACATGTTGTTAGCACAGCAAGATTTAATATGTGGGCTGTTTATAAATAGGAGCAAAATAGTGCTCGCTTCGGCAGCACATATAATAAATAGGAGCAAAATAGAAAGAAACCCCAAAGATAGTGCATATCCTGGGAAATTGTAGGAAAGAAACTGGGAAAATATATAAAAACTTTCTCTTTTCTCCCTTTCATCTCCTGCCAAGGAATTTTACTGAGTCAAATCCAGCTGGAAGCTAAGAGAGAGGCACTTTCATGTAGTCCATGGAGAGCAGCCTCGAGACAGGAAGTAGCCTGGATAAGGATAGTGTATGTCCTCCAGGTCAGGCAGAGGATATCCAACTTAGAAAATTAAACGAAAATAATTTTTACTGTATATGTATTTTTTAATTGAATTCTTTATTGGTACAATTTATATACATCTCAAAATCACATATAACATTGGGAAATTTGTACCAGTATATGCCACAAGTTAATTCTCATTTTTACCCACATCCCTACCCACTCTGTATATGTATTTTTTGACATTCAATTCGGCTGTAATTCCAATGATCAATTGATGTTATTGTAATTGAAGCCTGTTTACTTATTCATATTAGCAATTTTTTCTCCTCCCAAGTCCCATTTCAAGTGAGCAGTGAGTGATTCTGCCAAAGGTATGAGAGCCAGGTGACAGGGGAAGCCCATTCAGTTCAGACAATTTTCCAAAATGTATGACAGGTATTTTGTTTAACACATGGTAACATTCTGACCAGTGAGGATCATCATATGGTATTTAAATCAATGTAATTTGTTTAATACAGAGGAAAATTTTCAGTAGGAATAGTATATCATTTAAAAAATCTAAAACTGGACTGGAGATTTAATTCAGTGCTTCCGGCACCTGCCTAACAAGCACTAGGTGCCTGGTTCGATCCTCAGTAACCACATACAACAATACCGGGCATGGTGACTCACACCCACCAGCCATCAATACCACATACCACAGTGCCGGGCATGGTGGCTCACGCCTGTAATCCCAGCACTCAGGAGGCAGAGACAGGAGGATTGCTGAGTTTGAGGCTTGCCTGGGCCACATAGTGAGTTCAGGGCCAGCCTGAACTACAAAGAGAATCCCTGTCTCAAAAAAAAAAACCAAAATCTTTAAAACTTTAGATATGTTCAGAGGGAGGCTATACAGTAATTAATAGAGTCTAAGCATAAAATTTTTATTAGGATAAATTTTATAGAAGATGATTAGTGGGTATATGTTTTAAAATATTAAGGCCAAATTTCTAACTTTTTTGATTTTTTTCAAAAATGTATTTTTATACATCGGTAAAGATGTGCATCAAGTTACTAAAGTAGTTGAGAAATCAGTGAAAAGTATGAATGCCACATGTCTGTCCTTCCACAAAAAACAGTACGCTGGTGGGCTGGAGAGTTAGCTCAGTGGTTCCGGCACCTGCCTCGCAAGCGCAAGGTCCTGAGTTCGATCCCCAGTAACCACATACAATGCTGGGCATGGAGACTCACACCCACCAGCCATCAATACCATATACCACAGTGCCAGGCATGGTGGCTCACGCCTGTAATCCCAGCACTGGGGAGGCAGAGACAGGAGGATTGCTGAGTTCTAGGCTTGCCTGGGCTACATAGTGAGCTCAGGGCCAGCCTGAACTACAAAGCGAGACCCTGTCTCATAAATAAATAAACAAACAAACTGGTGAATCTGTCCAAATTTTTTGGGAACCCTGGTATTTAAGAAAACCAATGGGAGGCACTTATTCAGTAAAAAGCAGCTAAATCTCAGTTTGTGGCCCTGCAATACCACACTGACTGTAAACCCGAAGGACTCAAAACACATGTTCCCATAAAAATCTGTATATGAGCAGTCATAGCATTATTACCACCAAAAGTGAAAATAACTCATCTGTCAACTGATGAAAAGATAAACAAAAATTGCTCTATTATTAAAATTATTGGTATGTGCCAAATATCATCTGGCAATGAAGAAGGAATGAAGTACTAATACACACTGCAGTGAGGATGGACCTTGAAAATATCATGCTAAGTGAAATAAACTAGTAACAGCAGAGGACATGTATGATTCCATTTATATGAAATGTCCAGTGCAGGCAAATCAATAAAGACAGAAAGCAAATTAGTGGTTGCCAGGGGACAGAGGAAGAGGGAAGTGGACTGTGACTGCTTAATAGGAATGAGGTTTCCTTTGGGATGATGGAAATGCTTGGGAGCCAGAGAAAGGTGACAGTTGTACAATACTGTGAATGGACTAAAAGCCACTGCAGTCTACATTTTTAAATAATTAAATGGTAAATTTCACGTCCTGTAAGTTTTACCTCAATATAAAATTACTGTGGTTTTTAGATTCCATTGGATAGATTCACAGTGATGAATTTCTATTTGAAAATTCAATATTTACAATATTTTTGAAGCTACCATGTTTGCAATGATTTAAACTAGGATGAAGAATTTAGACATGGTGGACCCAAGGGCTGGTTGTAACAATACAGCTGAAGTCAGGATGTTTACTTGGATACACATTATAGATAACAAAAGACAGTTAAGTTGTCCATTAATCTAATTAACCCATTTGTTCATATGTAAGGCCAGTCATAACTTGAGGGCCCATTATATTTAAAAATGTGTGGCAGAGTAGTTTCAATCCAGCAAGACAAGTGTTTAGCCACTTTTCACCTACATAAAAATGACAAGTTCATAGGATTCAATCTAATAGTCTTATAATTTCATAGAATTCAACATAATAGTTTTTCAAATTTTCTAGAAGGAAAATGAGTGAATAAGTTTGAAGACCACTGATATAAAAGATCTGAGAAAAAGAAGGTAAATGTAGCACCTGTAAGTTCTGTGGAGAGGAGGTAAGCTTGGGTTCATAAGGACTTGTGAAAGGCAGCCGTGGAAGCACAAGCAGAGGGTGCCCAGGAGAGCCAGACCCAGGCCCAGCAGCACACTGGGTGTCAACACTGGCATCAACACTGTACAGGACACACACTGTGTTGCTCCTGCAAGGCCAGTAGTTTCTGTGTGTTGGCTTCCAGAACTGCATAGTAGGGGGAGACTGATACTTACAGCTTCATTCTGAGGATTAAGTGACTGAAGGTATGGAAATAAGCTATAATAATACTGTATTAAGGCATGCTATCTTGATTAACCTTTGCCAGTGGCTGTATGACAAGTGAACATAATACATCATTGATATAAAAATTATAACAAGCATTTATTTCTCACTCTACACCTGTTGGGCTGGTTAGACTCGGCTCCAGTTGCAAGTTGAGTCCCAATCTGCTCCAAGTCTCTAATCCCTCTTTGGACTCACTGGTCACCAAAGCAGTTTTCTACTGGTGAAAAACAAACATACAATGCTATCTACCCCCAAAGTAAAGCCTTTTGTTGCTTTAATTTTCTTGTGTCTTTCTAAGTTTTTGTACTTTTATTGAAATTTCAATAGGGAATATTCCTACAACTGTCTATTTAAAAATCCCTTGGCTATGAACCAAATTCATGGTTCAGCCAAAAATGTTGGAGCCAGGTGTGGGTGGCTCATGCCTGGAATCCCAGTGCTCCAGGAGACTGAGGCTTACCGGTTTGAGTCTACCCTGGGTAGTTTGGGACTTAACAAGATCCTGTCTCAAAATAAAAATAAATAAAGAGCTGGCATATAGCTGAGTGCAGAGGCTCTGAGTTCAATCCCTTATACTGCCAAAACAAGCACCAACAAAAAGCAAAGACAGTACTCCATTCTTTGAAACAGTCTGTTTCCCCCTACACTGACAAACTGCATGATCCCTAAACAACATGGGTACAGAGCAGTGAAGAAACACCATTTTCTGTGGTTGGAAATTCATTTTGACTATCATTTTTCTCTCTTCACAAGCCAGTCTTGTGTAATGTCCGATCAATTTTGTAGCATCTACTAAACATAAATAATTTGGAAAACACTTCACCTGTGTTACCTGAGAGATTTATCTTGCTGCTAGGCAAATGAGTCAGGATTCAAGGAAAATTTATGACTCTCCCATAGTTTAGCTTGTATGTTTTTTAATTGAATTCTTTATTGGTACAATTTATATACATCTCAAAATCACATATAACATTGGGAAATTTGTACCAGTATATGCCACAAGTTAATTCTCATTTTTACCCATATCCCTACCCACTCCCCCCTCCTCCCCCCTTATACATGTTCTTTTATTTTCTTTCTGTATCACATTTATTCCTTCCCCTCATCATATTCCCACACCAAGTTTCCTATAGAAATATTCCGCTCTATAAAAGCTGTCCTACTTTCTAGAACTCATTTGCATCTACAGGTGTTCATGCCAAAGAGAAGATCTGGAAATTGTCTATCTGTGATCTATTGATTTCACTTATTAGTGGCTGTGGGGAGAAAGGAACCCTTCTCCATTGTTGGTGGGATTGCAGACTTGTGCAACCATCGTGGAGATCTGTGTGGAAATTTCTCAGAAAACTAGGACTACGGGTCCCATTTGACCCTGCTATACCCCTGCTAGGAATATACCCAAAAGAATTTAAAAACTCACATTGGAAAGACAGATGTACACCCTTGTTCATAGCAGCTAAGTTCGTGATAGCTCAATCTTGGAAACAACCCAAATGTCCATCAACTGGAGAGTGGATAAAGAAGATGTGGTTT